>PVKS010013827.1:0-49837 GCA_004027875.1 Aplodontia rufa | reverse complement strand
TTGAGGATATTATTAGTTTAGCCGTTTAACCTACTGCTTCCCCATGTATTCTAGCTTCCACAGATGAGAGAAACCATTCGGCCCTTGAGTCTCTGAGATTGGGATACTTCACTTAGCATAATTCTTTCCATCTCCGTCTGTTTGATATCAAAAGCCATAATATCATCTTCTCTAATGGCCAAGTAGTATTCCATTGTATATATGTACCATAGTTTTTGTATCCACTCGTCGAGTGAGGGGCATCTGGGTTGGTTCTATAGTCTAGGTATGGTAAACTGAGCTGCTATAAACATTGATGAAGCCACATCACTATAATACGCTGATTCTAACTCTTTTGGAAAAATCCCCAGGAGTGGGATTGCTGGGTCATAAGGTGGTTCCATCCTTAATTTTTTGAGGATTCTCCACACTGCTTTCCATAGTGGCTGAACCAGTTTGCAGTCCCACCAGCAGTGTAACAGTGTTCCTCTTTTCACACAGCCCCTCCAGCATCTGTCCTTGCTTGTATTCTTCATTTTTGCCACTCTAACAGGAGTGAGGTGGTATCTCATTAAGATTTTGATTTGCATTTCCCTTATAGCTAATGATGTGGAGCATTTTCTCATATATTTATGGGCTTTTTGGACTTCCACCGGAGAGAAGTTCCTTTTGAGATCTTTAGCCCATTTGTTGACTGGATTATTTGTGGGTTTGGAGTTTAGTTTCTTTAGTTCCCTGTATATTCTGGATATTGGTCCTCTGTCAGAGGTGTAGCAGGCAAAGGTTTTCTCCCATTCTGTAGGTTCTCTCTTGATGTTCTTGACTAGATCTTTGGCTGTGCAAAAGCTTTTTAGTTTCATTGCATCCCATTCATTTATTCTTGATTTTACGGCATGAGCCATGGGAGTTTTGTTAAGGAAGTAGGTGCCGACTCCTATATGGTGTAGTGATGACCCGAGCTAGAAGTATCTTAGAAGCCATTTTAGCTAAATGCTTTATTGTGCAGCTAAGTCAGGGCATGAAGCTGATTTACTAAATATGCACCGATTACCTGTCATTTCTCATATATTTCACTTTATCCTCTCAACCACCCAAAAGACAGACATTATTTGCATATTACAATTGAGTAAATAGAGGTTCAGAGAGGTTTCTTCACTTGACAAAAGTCACACAGCTTGTAGCTGAGACCAGATGTTTTAAACCTGAATCAGTCTGGTTGCACAACCTTCCTAAATCAACTATCCATGTTGCCTAATGATTCATGAATAAACATTTTCTCTCGAGATCAAATAAGTGAAAATAATCCTCAGACTACACCAAATGCTCCATGCCATAGTCTTTGGATCTGAGGATTACTTACAATCTCCTGAAATGTTTATAAGACTGAAAATTTCCAGCTGATATTAAGAGCATGGATTTTAGAGGAAAAATCATCTTTGAAATAATGATCACAATCAAAACTTGAACAGGGTTGAAGCTGAGTGGTGAGCTTAGCAGTTTTGGTGCTTGCCTGGCATGTGAGAGGATGTGGGTTTAAACCCCAGAACCATGTACACGATGAAGTGTCAAAGCAATGAAAGCCACATGAAAAACTAAACAAAATTGATTTCTTTCTCTCTCACTGTCCCTCTCTCGCTAAACAAAACAAAAAACAATTAAAGCTCTGAGACCTCAGTATTTTGCATAGGAACTATTTCCAGGCTTGTTTTGCTACATTGAGGGTAGAAGGAAAGAACACTTAGAGTAGAAATAAAGCCATGGAAGCAACATTACCTAAGACGGTGCACCAGGGGGATCTTATCATTTCTCAGCAAGTTACAGAAATAGTGGTCCTAGTAGAAGACCCATTTAAACGAAAAATGAAAATCCTTAGCTGACTTATTGCCTAATCACCACAGAGAAACTGCTGGTCAGGAAACTGGGTAGCTGCTTAGCCTCACCTGCTCCCTGAACCTCCTGGCTACATTCAAATTCTTAGCACGAGTCTTGGATCTGATATTCTCCCAACTGATTAGGTCAGTGTTAACAATTATGACAGTGAAAGGTTCAAGGCCAAGTGACCTAAAGAGGTGAGGCAGAACAAGAGCCAGAACAAAACAATAAATTATACACTGTAAGTATGAAATGGGCCCCAAAACTTTATAAGCTCTGGAAAACAAGACACAGAAACATAAAAGGAATGAAGGAATGAGGTCCAGCTATTAACTCAGCTCAGGGAGGCTAGCGCATGATGGGAGCTCAAGCTAGAGAAGTGTCACACCCCTAAACCAAGTGCCCATTGTTTTAAAGCAATAGCTACTAAGAAAATTGAGCCACAAAGGCAGATGTGTTTCAGTGGTCTGAGGAAAGTTTAAGCAGTAAGGAACCAAAAAAAAAAAAAAAGAAGCAGTAGTAGTTTTGAGTACTCACAGTAATAAATCCAGGTGCTCCTTTTCTATTTCCCGTTCTGCAGCCACTCGACTCATCCAAGGAAAACACTTCCTCCCAGTAGCACCCGCTTAGACCCCCTCCCCACGTTGCACTGCAGCTGCGCGCTCACCCACACCCCCTTCAGACCCTGCGCTCCAAAGAGGCAGGGATGCCACAATCCCCCTGGCACCACAAAGCAACAGCTTTTGTTCTTTTTGTCTTTAATAAAGGAAAATAATCATTTTCTCAGCTAAATTTAGGATGACTTCCTTCCAAGTCAAGGAAGACTGGGCACAACCTCTTCCTTTAACATGTCCCAAGAGAAATATCATAATAAAGGGATAACATGTTATGATCCCCCCCATAAGAGGGAAGAGAACAGAGGAGGCATCAAGAGTCCTTAATGAAATAGAAATTTCAATCAATCACTGGAAGATGGAAGGCAGATGGGAGAAAGAAATGTTCTTATGATGATAAGAACATTCAATTAAATGATAGCGATTACTACGTATTATAAAATGCGTATGACTTAAAATTCCGCATATCTACTATTTCACTTAAACATTAAAAAATATTTTAAGGGTAGAGAAAAATTAAAATTTTCTAGACTTAACAAACATTAACAATTTATTCTTATAATAACCCCAGAAATTACTATTATTTGTTTTAAACATCTGAGGTTTCAAAGAAATTTCTTAAAAAAATTTGTCCACATTCATATGCTGGGGTAGAATAGAATGTCAATTTGACTTGGTCTTTTATCATCAAGCCAAATATTCTAACTCAACCATATTTTTAGTGACATAAACATAAGGAATGTTGGAAGCATTCACACATTTTAAATATATTTATAGCAATCTGGAACTCTTCAGATGAAAGATATGCAAGTAGTAAAACATAACTTATACCAGGAAAGCAACTTTTGTTGGGGCAAAATAAGAACTGTGGTAAAACTAATTTCAGGGATCCAGAGATGTAACCACTTATTTGTCAAGAGTCCTCTGGCAGCAATGGGTAATTAGAATTCCTGGAAAGCATTCCTGGCTTCCTAGGACCCAAGTTTTTAAAATACTGATCCTTACCTTATAAAGGTATTTTTAAAATTTATTTATTTATTTATTTGTTTTTAAAGAGAGAGGGAGAGAATGAGAGAGAGAGAGAGAGAGAAAGAATCAGTTTTATTTATTTTTCCATCTGGCCTTTGTTTCTCTGACACTTAGTGGTGTACATGGTGCTGGGGTTTGAACCCGGGTTCCTGCGCATGCCAGGCAAACACTATAACCGCTGAGCCACCACTCCAGCCCCTTATAAAGGTATTTTAGAGATGAAGAAAGAAGGAATTAAAGAAGTGAAGCCATCTGCCTAAAGTCACATAGTTAAGTGGTGCAGGGGAGATTTAAACCCAGTCTGACTTCAAAGTCTGCATTTCCATCATGCTTGCTGCTCCTCTGCAAACAACTAGCTTAAGATAGCAGATCCAGCTAATATCACATATGAGTGCAAGAGAATAAAATGATAATATGTTAGAGACTGTATAAAGATTTAAAATAAAATAATACTGGCTTTGAGACAAAGAAATTTAAGAGTAAAAGGTTGGAAGTTTATAAATTTAGTCAGAGGCCAAAAATCTTGCCTGGGGAAAAATTTGTGAGCCTCTGCTCTCTATCATCTGTTATTTTAGTTTGCTCACCTCTCACATTTCTTTACACTCCTTTCCAAACTAAATAACCCCACTCCTATTTCTAATCACCCATAGGTATTATTACTTTTGTAGGCTATGCATCAGAAACTACAGAATATTTCATAAATACATAATGATGTTCAATCAACCACAGTAATTCCTTGATTTAGAGTTGACTCTTTCACTGCTAGTAGAATATTTAGTTTATTTATTTTTTTTCTTCTCCCATTGGTGCTGAGGATCAAACCTAGGGCCTCATACATGCTAGGCAAGGACTCTAACCCTAGAGTTACATTCCCAGCCTTAGTTTACCTTTATAATGTACATTATGGGAGCTGGAGTGATGGCTCAGTGGTTGCAACACTTGCCTGGCATATATGAGGACCTGGGTTTAAACCCTAGCAGCACATACACAACCAACTGTCGAAGAAACAAAGGCCAGATGGAAAAGTAAACAAAAATAGATTCTCTCTCACCCTTTTTTTTTTTTTGTTAAAGAGAAAGGGGCAGTTGGGGGCGGGGAGCAAGAGAATCAATTTTATTTAGTTTTCCATGTGGCTTTTTCATTGCTTGGACATTATGTTGTGTACATAGTGCTGGGGTTTGAACTCGTGTATTCGTGCACGCCAGGCAAGCACTGTAACTGCTAAGCCACTGCTCCAGCCCCTTTCACTCTCTCTTAAAAAGAAAAAAAAATAATAATAATAAACATTAGGCTGATGGCTTCAAAGCCTTGTTCAGAATCTTTCCCCCAATTTCTCCTGACTGGAAATAGGAAAGACTATTCCAATGAGTACATATCACTAAGTTTACTCCTTAGTTATTTCCCCATGTATTTGCATGGAGTTTTCCCAATTTCAATCTTAACTGGTCAGAATGTTTTCTGATGGTCTTTATTTCATTCACATACATTCCTTTCAGTAACCCTGGTCAAATCATTCTGATAACTGACATGGAGTGGAAATACAGCAACTGTCCCTGTGGGATGCTCACAATGCCTTACTCATACTCATTTTAAAGAGTCACTAAAAACATACCTCTGAAGGGCACTGCTCCTCTCACAGGACATCAGAGACTATAATCCTTAACACTCATGAGTGGCAGGAGCTAAATTCATAGATGCATCAAAATGGCACTTCTATCACAAAGACAGTGAATTTCCATGGGCTCTTTCTTAGGTACATTACAGTCATCTGCATATACAATTTATTTTTTAACCACTTGCACAAGTTCAATTCTACCCTTT
Source organism: Aplodontia rufa (assembly GCA_004027875.1). Taxonomy (NCBI): domain Eukaryota; kingdom Metazoa; phylum Chordata; class Mammalia; order Rodentia; family Aplodontiidae; genus Aplodontia; species Aplodontia rufa. The sequence continues at coordinate 44,522 of PVKS010013827.1, read as the reverse complement.
TGGGGCAGCCTCTCTTCCCGTTCTTAGCTTTTCTAATGGTAAGAATGGCCTTGGCCTCTGATGACATAGCAGGTTCCTTTTTTGCATTCATTATTCTTCTACCCCCTTTTAGTATCAGTTTATTTGCATTGCTTATGTACCTTCAAGTGATACTGAACACCTCTGGACTAGATTTTCCCCCTAGTACCTAAAATGGTTTGTGCATGCTATGCCGGGAACTCTGGAGAACTCACTGCAGCAGCTCAAGCTTTCCACCCACACTTCTCCAAGCGTGTCAGTTCAGCCCAGCTGTGCTCCTCTTCAGCCTCTCCATATGTACTTCCCTCTACATTACGTGGTGTAAGTTGGTTCTTAAGAATATTTGATATTCTTTTAAAAAGCATATTAATTTTCCGGCCACTCTTGCTATTCTTTTTCCTTATTTACAACAATGCCCATGTCTAAAACTAGAAGGATCCATGGTGTCACTCACTTTCAACAACAGTTTTATCATGATTTTACTTTTATGGTGGAATGCCAATACCCTTGATGCCTAGAATACCACAATTCTTATGATTAACATTCAGGTAGCCCAAGGAATATACCCTTTAAAAAAAAAAAAGGAAAGAAAATGTATTAGACAGCATGTATAATAGTAGTACTTGTCCTCTTCCCCTTTGTGTTGGTTATTTTGGCAAGTTATCAAAAGATCATGGCTCTGGTCAAAAAGGCTGAAGAGGTTTCAAACAGAAATAGGTCCTATATTCTCTCAATGCTAGGATTACTACTTTCATTGTGACCCATTATAAAGAACTTTTGTTTCAGCTCCTTCAGTATCATAAGAATTGATCCCCAGGGGCTGGAGAGGTGGCTCAGCGGTTTCGATGCTTGCCTGGCAAGCACGAGGACCCGGGTTCAAACCCTAGCACCACGTACACAACTGAGTGTTGGAGCAACTAAAGCTATGTGAAAAACTAAATAAACTTGTTTCTCTCTTTCTCTGTCTCTCTCACTGTCCCTCTCTCTTTAAAAAAAAAAAAAAAAAAAAAGAATTGATCCCCTTAGTAAAAAATTCATAACAATACCCACCTTCATCTTCACTGCTATCAGACTGAGGAAGTTTGATTCTTCTCCTTTTTTTCTTCATAATTTCAGTTTCTTTTGTTTCATCATCAGATAATTCTACTCGCTTCCCCCTAATGGCATGAGGAAAAAATTAAGCATGTTACACAGAGCAGAAATCTAAGTATTCATATGCTCCTATGAACCTTGCTTTATAATTCATGGTCTTAATTCCAGAGGGTAAAAAAGAACAGTCCAAGTATACCAATAAAATTCTTTTAAAGGACATGCAGCCAACTAACTACAACTAGGTCACTTCAGAGGGTGACAAGAATTAAAAAAAAAAAGAAAGAAAGAAAAAGAAAAAAATTCTCTAGCTTTATGTACAGGCTGGAAACTACAATCAGGTTATCAAGGATTTTTCTCAATGCCTTTTTACTTCCCCTCCTGACCTTTTAATCATTTGACAAGCATTAAATGAGCAGCTATTACCCACATATAAGGCTCTTTACTAAACAAAGGATGCAAAGATCAGAAAGGAAATACTGTTCTCAAAAAGCTTGGGCCAACACCACTAGCTATAATTACAACATGATAAAATTTTAATGGACAAAAAAAAAAAGTTATGGAGCAGGGCTACTACTTGAAAACATTAAATGCTAAGTAGAAGTTCATCAGGTAGAAAAGAGAACTATCTTAAAGAGGGAAAAATAGGAAAAGACAGACTATAAGGTGATTCTCATGAATAATAAAAAAGAACATAGACTTTATCTTGGCATTATGTAGCTTCCCTGGATATTCCATCATACGATGCATTCAATCAACAAATAATTTATCCAGGGTCCATTTTGTGTTAGAGACAAATATGTACAAGATACAGTCTTTGTCATCAAATGCCTATGTCTTACTTATTTTTACATATCAACTTTTCTTCTACCTTGAGCTAGAAAAAGAGTAATCTAAGCTCAAAGTAAAAAGAAATAAAGAGCAGACATCAATGTGACAGAAAAATTAAAGTCAAAGTTATCATTTATGGAGTAAAGATTAGTAAAATTAATAAACCTCTTATGAGATGGATAAAAGTGGAACATTTATTACGAACCAGGAATGTAAAACTGAAATTTTTTATGATAACTCTAGATTCTATAGATATTCAAAGACCAAACATGTATTATGGACAACTTTATATCAATAAGCTCAACAACTTAGACGAAACCAATTCCTTTAAAAATTACAACCTATTCAAAACTGATCCAAGAAGAAACAGAAAATTTGAATAATTCTATTTAAAGAAATCAAATTCACAATAAAAAAAGAAAAATCCTTCCTATAAAGAAAATCCAAGCCTGGATTCACTGATGAACTTTATAATAAAATCAAATAAAATAAAATAAAATAAAAATGTCTATACAAGCTCCTTTGGAAAACAGAAGAAACTCCTCTTAACTAATTCTGTGACAGCTCAACTTTGATACTAAACTTTGGCAAAACATAGAGGAAAAAAAATCCTCGTGTATTATTAATAAATCCAATCCAGCAATACCTAAAAATAATACATCATGATCAAGTAAGGTTTATCCCAAGAATGCAAGATTGGTTTAACAGTTTAAATCACTGTAATTCACCTTGTTAGCAGATACACCATGAGTCTCTCAACAAATGCAGAAAAATTATCTATTAAAATTCAACACCCAGGGGCTGGAGTGGCGGCTCAGTGGTTATGGCACTTGCCCAGCATGCACAAGTACACGGGTTCAAACGCCAGCACCATGTACACAACTATGTGTTAGAGCAATGAAAGCCATGTGAAAAACTCAATAAAAACTGATTCTCTCTCTCTCTCTCTGTCTTTTTCTCTTAAAAAAAAAAAAAATCAACACCCATAGGGACTGGAGCGGTGGCTTGTGGTTACAGCGCTTGCCTGGCATGTGCAAGTACACAGGTTCAAACCCCAGCACCATGTATGCAACTAAGTGTTAGAGCAAAGGAGGCCACATGAAAAACTAAATAAACTGATTCACTCTCTCTGTGTCTCTCTCTTTCACTGTCCCTCTTTCTTAAAAAAAAAAAAAAAAAATTCAACACCCACGATCAAACCTCTCAGAAAACTTGGACTAGAAAAGAATTCTCTCAATGTGGTAAAAAAGCCACCTACAAAAAATCTACATTTAACATCATATTTAGCAGTGAAATACTGAATACATTCCTGGCAATAACCAACAACAGTAAGTACTATGCCCATGATTGGGGACATTTTAATCCATCTGTATCATATGTTCCCAGAGTCAAGGTCGAATGGACAGGGCCTTAGCCCTCTGAAATAGCACCATTTTGTTGATGTTTTCTACTAAAGTTACCCCAACTTTGCCACAAAAGTCAGGTCTTTGTGGGCCTATCAGTGCTGACAGTGTCCTTTAGAATTTCTTTCAACAGACTAATTCCTACCAACTATGAGGTAGTGTCTCAAATTCCTGGATCCATTTTTAACAGCTTGTGTGCTTTTTATTTTCTTTTCTAATTACATTTTACCACTTGAAAAATAAACTCATTGATATAAAAAGAAAACAAAGAACTTTTTCTCTTAAATTTGACTGGACACTGTAACCTTTTATTTGGCAACTTGAAGTGAAATACATATGCAACACGCACCCACACACTTGGGCACTTACGCCATGTTCACAAATTTAAAATTAAGTAAGGGGGAAAAAAGACAATCAATTTAGATCAATGGGGCAAAAACATGACTTCAGGCCCTAAATCATCCAAAGTGTCTGATTTCACAGGACCATTTCGCTAGATTAGCTACCACGCTTCTCTCTCCATTTTGGTTATGTGGTTGTACCCCTAAAGCATTAAGGAGGCACTGAAAAGTGCCCTCTGTCAGTAAGTCCAAACAGACCTCTTGCCCCCAGTAGACACTCTTCCCTCACAAGCAACAAAATTTTCCTACCATTTTTTTTCCTTTTGCTGCATCTTAACAGGCTCTGCTTTTTTGCTGGATTTCTTCAGGTCTGCAGGAGTTGCCAGCTTTGGTTCAGTGACAGACACTGGAGGTTGCTCCACTATTTTTTCTTCTTTTACAGCTTGTTCTGAATCCAAATTGACTTTAAGTTTATCTACAAATAAAGTATAGCTGATGATATATAACCCCATGGTGCAATATTAATCCATCATTCTTTTGACATCCACTATGTGCCAGGTAATATATTAGCAGCAAGGGCTAAAAGGATAAAAAACAGTCCCTATCCTAACAGATCTCACAGTCTATTCAGGAAATATTTCTCCTTCCCAATGACTACGCTAGCTATAACTGTTTTCACTTCTTCCTTTCACTAATCTCTCATCATATCACAACACCCTGGCTAAACGATGTAAAAGTAAGGCTTAGAAATGACAAATACAATTTTGTGAGGTATCATCTTTCCAATTTTTCAGATAAGGAAAACTGAGTCACAGGAATGAATAATGCTTCCCACGAATATCCAGTTTACAAATGCTGACAAGAGAATTTGTAGCAAGACCTTTCTATTATATTCTACCTTTTAATGCCACAATACTCTTATTATCTCACTATCACCTTTATGATAAAATTGAAAGGCATATTTTGGTTCAAATCCTTCTTCCCTTTGGGCAAGTTATTTTATCTAAAAAAGTCATTTTTTTCTCTGTAAAAATTGGGATAATATTTACAAGAAATCACTATGAGAGACTAAATGACTTATCCATGGAACACTAAGTAAAAATAAAGATATGAACCTGGTTTAACTCCTCAAAATTCTGGTACTCTTGCTACACTAAACTGAAGAATATAAAAACAACTCCTGTGTAGCACAGATGACTAAGAAATGCGAACAGGGTGGGCCTACTCACCTGAGAAACTATAGAAGCATATAATCTAGACTTTATGCTGAACTCAGGGATATCTTTTGCAAGCAAAATAACAAAATACGATGAGAAAGCTGTAAACAGCAGGAGACTACTCAGTAAGTTTTGATTATATATTTTATCATAGTTTAAACCATCTGATGTGTATCAGGAAAAAAAACCCAGATCTTTAAGTCTTGGCTGTGAGGCACAGCTTAGAATAATGATTTATATGTCATACTTATTACCTGAAAGTATAAGTGATAAATCCAAATGTAAAGTGCAATCTATTTATTATTTTGAAGACTTGAATGGCAAATCTAAATGGTAGAATCCACCAGCCCAAAGGTGATATATGTGCTTACATTTTTAATACTATTGTTCTCAAGTATCAGAGCTTTTCAAACTTTCCCACCAAAATACCCCTAAACTGAATAGGAGAGTAAACATGCTGCAAATGATAGAATTCTACTCCTTTTTGTGGCTGAATAATATTCCAGCAACTGGATATACCACATTTTGTTTATCCATTTATCAGATGATACATCTGTCAGATTGTTGCCACTTTTTGGCTATTATGAAAAATGCTGCGTGGACATTTTGTACAAGTTTTTGTGTGTACATACCTAGGAATGGAATTACTGGGTAACTGTTTCATTTTTTGAAGTATTGCCACTCCATTTTCCAAAGTGAGTACATCATTTTACACTCCCCACAGCAACGTATGAGGGTTCAATTTCTCCACATCCTTGCCAACACTTGCTACATTAAGTTAAAATGGTTCAACTCCCCACAATAAACTCTTCATCCAACTCTCAAGCTTCATTTTCACTGCAATGATTTTGTCATGTGTCAAACGCAATACAAAAATCATAATTTTACCCTGAACATTCAGCCTTTAAGAACATCTGTTAAATAAATCAACTTGGTAACTGATTCTTTTTATTAGGTGAGCAATTTTCTTAATTTGTCCAGTTTTTCCCTCTTACTCTATTACATGCTATCATAACATCTGTCTAGCAATTACAGTGATCATTTTATTTTATTTTTTATGTATTTATTTGTCTGTCTTCTAGTAAAACATAAGAGCTGGGAGCCTTTTGTCTTTTTCTCACATTGTACCACCAGTGTGCAACCACTAGTGCCAAGCACAGTAGATGCTCAAATCAATATTTGTTAAATAAACACATGAATAAGTCTGTTATGTATAGTTTGGTATTTTTTACAACTAGCAAATATTCATATATCTTATATATTTTTTAAAATAATAATTTAAAAATTCCCTGGTTCCTAAGGTTACTTATATATAAAACAACAACCAACTCCAGAGTCTCATCACAATTGCCAAGAAACCATAATGTGCTTAGGTAACAGGTGGCCCAGACCAGTGACATCCGCATGATGTGTTTTCAAGAAGCAGAAGCCCTGTGATGCACCGTGACTGCAATAATAAAACTGTTTCTCAATAACCCGGAAACCTCGCCATTGCTACATGTTTTCAGAACACAAAAATGTTTTACTTTTATAGCTTTCAGGGCAAAGAAGATGCTATCACCTCAGTCTCTCCCTTGGCCACCAATTTGACTATCAAAGACAGAATTCAGACTCATTTTGTTTGCATAGGTACACAAGAAAATGGTTCCCTAAAAAAAAATCTTTGTAAAACTGAAGCTCCAGGAAAGTATACCATAATTATCCTGGTATTCTGCCACATACTCTCAGGGTCTGTGTACTTGATTTTAGAGTATAAAAATGTGTGACTACTGGTTCTTTCCATAAGAAAGACAAGGTTTTTAAAAAATTTTTTTTAAATAAAGGAGATTTTTGCTTTCTCAAAAAAAAAATATGTTTATAAGGTCATTACTGTTCAGGCCTGTCTAATTCACAGTGAAGTTTAATTCATTACTGTGAGTAATCTGTGGGCAAAAATAAAGAAAGGAGGGCTGAAGTGGTGGCTCAACAGCTGAAGTGCTTGCCTGGCATGTGCAAGAACCCGGGCTCAAACCCTAGCACCATATACACAACTTAGTGTCAGAGTAACAAAATCCAGATGAAAAACAAAACAAATGAGTCTATCTCTATCTCTCTCTTTAAAAAAAAGAAAATAAAACAATAAAGGGAAAAGATCTGCTTTTGAGGCCCTTTGGGAGACAAGTAATAAAGGTCACACCAAGCAAAGTGGTGCCAACATCCACGCATTGACCTCAGCACTGCACCATTTTAATCAGGCAGTCTCCCTTCTGCTTTAAACACCATTTTCAAGAGACCTATGAAGCAAATATTTCATTCTTTTTTCAAGGTAGGAAATAAAAATACAAATAATAAACCCTCCAAGAAGACTGTATCTGAGCCCAGCTCACCCAGAAAGTTCATGGTGTCAGTTGGTTACTTTCATCAATATATTGATTAGGATATTGCAAATGAAAGTTAGGAAGCAGGAATGCCTGGATGCACAAAAACTGGATAAGATGGCATTTACCTCAGGTTTAATACATTATTACATTAACATTCATTTATTAGTCAAAGGAAAGTAAAAACATGCTTACTTACTCATAGCAGCTTTTCCAAAAAAATTGCTCATCACATTCCCTTTTATTGGTGCTTTGTTCCCTGCTGAAGATGCCTAAAAGCATAGAAAAGAAAACACATGATTTTTTCCTAGCGTTCAGGCTGCTCTTAAAGTAGCATGGTCTTGAACAAATCTCTTCAATAGCAGAGCACACTGTCATGATGCTACAGTCTCTATTATAATCACACAAAAATGTGGAGGCATCAGATGTCAAGAACCAATCTAGAACAATAATCCAGGCCAGATGGTATCTACTGTTAATTTCTATAGCTCTGTTTCTCCTAGTTCTTATAACATTTTTCTTCATGAATAGGTTTAAGTTTTTCTTGAGAACATTTTAGAATAATTCAGAGTAAGAGGATTAAAACAGATCAGAAGCAATATAGTACACAATGCAGGGGAAGGCAAAAATATTACATTTTTAATAATCAGAAGTAGATTTGAATCCTGGTTCTACCATTTAAAAGCAATATGACCTCAAGACAAATTACAAGTTTAGGTTTCAGTTTTACCACATACAATATACAAGTGGTAAGATCCATAGAGAAGTTATAAGAGTATTTAAACAAAGATCAAACTGGAACACAATAGGAATTCAATAAATGTTTTTGCTTCCTCCACTCCTCTTCTCTTTTCCCAAAGTAAAAGTTCAAAAATGACAGGATATCAGTAACAAAAACTATACTTCTATGGATTTTTTAAATGGCACTTGATATGTTTCTGAAGTCAATGCTCATAAGTTAGTTTAGATGACTGAAAAATGAAAACAAAACACAAAAGAAAGAAGAAAAAGATGCACAAAATAGAATGATAACATCCTAGGAAGGAAGGTATATACAGCAAAGACCAGTATATCAGATATTCTCAAAATGACACATTGCTAATACACAATTCCTTGAACTTTACTAATTGTTGTTGGTACCAGGGATTGAACCCAGGGGCACTTAACCACTGAGTTACATCCCTAGACCTTTTTTAAATTTTTTTTAAATATTTTGAGACAGGGTTTCACTAAGTTGCATAGGGCCTCACTAAGCTGCTGAGACTGGTTTGAACTTGTGATCTTCCTGCCTCAGCTTCCTGAGCCACTGGGATTACAGGTGTGTGCCAGCATGCCTGGCAAACTAATAATTTCTGAGGCATTTTCACACGCATTATTTCAACTGATCTCATAACAAATCTTACAAGGTATACAGGGTAGGCATTACCATTTTATAGAAAGAGAATACAAGCTTCAGTGAGAAGTATGAGCAAAAGAAAAAGGACTATTTCAGATGAGAATAAAGTATTAAAGGTATCAAACTGGTAGAAAAATCAGAACCCTACATACAAAGGAAACTACTAATGCTTTCTTAGATACCCATTCTACACTGTAAAAAAGGTCCGTCTTCCAAGAAGACTTACATTTGTTACTTCTTTAGCCTCTATTTTGGTTTCCTTATTGGTATCTTGGGTTTTAGAAGCAGCTTTGGAGGCAAACATTCCCATAATTCCTTTTGGTTGCTGGGAAGCCTGTTTGGAGGCAGGTGGGCCATGACCATTGGTCGTCAACTCATTATTGGCTTGTGTTTCACTGGATGCCTGAAGATTTGACTTTTCAAACTTGCTAGAAGATGAGGATTCTGTGGGAGCTCTAGAGACTGCAGCTGCACATTGTATAGCACTAAACCTAAAGACAGAAATGGTATATTAAATTGATGCCAACATTAAAACCTTATTTTCAAACTCTCATTTCTTCCACATACTACCTTCTAACCTTAATATTATAAAACCAGGGAATTTTAGAACTAGAATGGATTTTAGAAACATTTTTGTACAAAATTCTCATTTAGATAAATAATTGGAGAGAAATAAGTGACTTATTCTAGGTTATACATCTAGTTAGTGATAGAGAGATGTTTGGAATCAAGTCTTCTACCACAAATTATTGAATACTCTTGCTTTTTTTTGGGAAAAACAAATCCTAATTTGGGAAAAACAACAAACCCTAACTTAAAAGAGTAAGAATATACCAAACAATAATACAAGATTAGTAATTTTTCCATCCTTGGGAACCCAAAATATTGTCCCTTGATTAAAGATCTTCCTCTTATGAGGCCAGATATGCAACAAATATCGAATCAAAACTAAAAGCTCTAAATATTAACAAGTTTCCTGGCAACTCTCCTGGTCAGAACGGGCCACGCTTTAAGACGTGGAAGAATCTGGGAACACAGCCACTGGCTCTTATAACTTGTGGTACTTTATAGCCATTTGCTACTAATTTCCAATAGTACCAACTAATAGCAGTAGACAAGTAATTATGCTAAAGGGCAAGTGACGAAATATGATGAACGGTTTGCATGACCTATTAAAGGGAACATCTAATCATTGTTGGAATGCCTGTTTCACACAAATCCATAATATAATGTTCCACCTTGTGAATGAATAACTGATTGAGTCTTCTCAAAGGGTTATACTTAAAGCAAAGTTCTTCAACTTTTCCTATCAAAGAAAGACATTTTGCTTCCCCAGTCTGTTGTTTACTGGGGTGAGAGTTCTTTGAAGGTCCTATTCATCTTTCATATTCCAGTCACTCAACATAAAACCTGGCACACAAAAAGTGTCAGAAAAAACAAGTTCAAAGAATGACTATTTAAGCAACTGAAAGGGAGGCTTCTGGCTTGCCTCCCTTCTTCAGTGTATCACCTCAATTTGGGGTGCAAGAAGGGGAAGATTTAGAAACTATGCAGTGAAATCACAGGTACAACTTCAAGATTAACTGCTGGAATAGCTGCCCCAAGAACAAAATCCCTAACATATTTCATTTCAGAAGCAACACTGAACTGAGCAGTTGCAAAGCTAGAGTCCATAGCTCCAAAAACCTGCCACTGATTCATTATGGTCCCAGCATAAAATCCTACATTAAAACACATCTTTGGTGCATCAGAGCTAAGAACAGACGGAAATCATTTACTTTCAACCGCTTTTCTTTCTCTCTGGCTTTGCAATGTAGTGCTTCCATGTACAAGGAAAAGGGCAATGTTTTATTTCATTGTCAACATGAAAAGTTGGCCGTCAGACAACTCTTTCTGCATTTGATCTGCATTCCACACCTTAGGGTCAAAACCAGAAACTGGCAATGAGGAAGAGACCAAGTCAGGCTGGGAACTTGTCTGGAGTGAAGACTCTCTGCTCAATCCTGAAATTTCAACTTTCTTCCTTTCACAGCACTTCTTAAAACACACAAAATCGTGAGTCAGATCTCAGTTGGCCCATAATTCTCAGGACCAAACACAAACTTCTTCATTGGAGATAAATTCTCCACATTTCTACCAAGGCTACTTGAAGTATTCAGGTGGAGTTTCAGTGAAATGCTTCCTATTACCACATCTCTACTTGCCCTGTTTACTTTAGTGGGCTCTGGGCAAATTTTGTTCTGAACTTTGGAGTCACTTTTATTCTTGTTTGCTTACTTGAAGATATAACAACTGGTTTAAGAGCTTGACAAGCCATGATAAGATTTTAATGCGGATTATTTTTGAAATCTAATAATATATTTTATATAAACGTATCAGGTGCTGGTGTTTTCTTGAAATCCTTCCCTAAAAGACACTGGATTTATAAATTATGACTCTCTGGCTATATAATTAAATTTATTTATTTAATAAATATTTGTATAGCTATACACTTAAAGTATTGAACTAAAGCAACTATTATTTACTGAATTCTTATTAAGGGCCAGGCATTATTTTAGGTACATGATTAACAACATAGACACAGTCCCCATTCTCATGGAACCTGAACTATTTTTGGCAATTCTATATCTATTTCTTCTCAAGGACCAGTCTCTATCAGTTGTCCCATCTCCCCCAGGACCTCTGACCTTTTGCTATGACTGTTTACTAATATTACAACTTCAAGTCATTCTCAACTTTAAAATTGTATATGTCCTTCCTCACTCTCAACTTCCTCTTAGTTATTACCCTCTCTTCCCTCAGTTTTCGCAGTCTAATTTTCTGAAAAGAGTTGTTCATATTGGCTGTCTCACTTCTGCTTATTCCCATTTACTAAGCTGACCAGCATCTGGTCCTAGGCCTTGAAAACTAACTTATTATTTTATTTTTTTTAAAGAGAGAGAGGGACAGTGAGAGAGAAAGAGAGAATCAATTTTATTTTGTTTTTGATCTGGTTCTCGTTGCTCTGACACTTTGTTGTGTATGTGGTGCTGGGGTTTGAACTTGTGGCCTCATGGATGCCAGGCAAGCACTGTAACCGCTGAGCTCCAGCCCCACTGTAAACCCTTCTTGCCAAGGCCATCTCTAGAGCCAGTGGACACTTTTCGGTTCCTACCTTACTTGGCTTCCCAGCAACAGCTGACATTGTCTACCAGTCTGTCCTTGTTGCAACTCTTCCTTTAGCTTCAGGAATCCCATATACTCTTGTGATTTTCCTCTTTTCTCTGTTGCTTCATCTAGTGCCCCTCTTTTTCTGCCCATTTCTTAAAAAACAACTGTCACTAAATAGTGCTTACTCCATACCAAAGACTACTATAAGAGCTTCACATATTTTAATTCATTTAATCCCCAACAGGCCCCTGAGGCTGGTCCTATTAGACCCATTTTACTGATAAGGAAGCTGAATCCTGCAGAGGTCACCGAGAGTTTTACTTTCTGCCCTTCTTCCATTTTACACATACTCTGCATTACTATAACCTGCTACTATGGTCCAGTTGCTTACTTTTCTTCCCTGATTCCAAAATCTCTATCTTTACCCCTATTAACTTGTTAGCTCTAGACTCCCTATCTAATGCAATGGACATCTCCATCTGGGATTTCCTACAAGCTTCTCAAATTCAACATGTCTAAAACCCAATCCAACATTTTCCTCTTTCCTAAAGCCCACTCCTCTTCTTCTCTTTCAGTGTTCAGCTGACCAAGCCAGAAACATGAGATTATCTTTTACCCCATGCACACTAGCCCAGAACACACCTTGTCCCTAACCACTACCATAAACAGAGGTTTTGATGTAATTCTTTAACCTTCAGACCTCTCCACCCAATACCGCTACTTCACTTCAGATAACTGTCATCTGCACTTAGCATCACTGAGACATTTTTCCACTCTCATGACTTTGCTTCCAGATTACTCCCATCTGATCTACCTTCAACATCAGAGCTAGGGTCTTTCTAAAGTATATATATACTTTCTAAAGTATAATCCTGAGCACTTCATTCCAACTGTTTAAAAATTTTCAGTGGCTCCCAGGTGTTCTCCAAATAAAATCTTAACATCTTATTCTAGCACTCAAAACATAATCTGACTCCTAGGCTTCTCTTGTCTTCTAAGTATTTCCTACCTCTCACTCTAAGCTCCAGCCACAGACAATTATCACGGTTCCACACAAGCATCTTGTGTTCTCTTAGCTGTCTATATTCTCCCATTTCTTTGCCTGGCTATTTGTCCTGGGCCTTCATGCATCAACTTAGCTGTCCTAACCTTTAGGAAGCTTCCTCTGTCTTGCCCTTCAATCCATTCATCCAGAAGTGGGGGATAAGTGCCTGCTCCAAACATCTTTCTATACTATTCCTCTTATGATTGCACTGCCATGCCATACTCTAACTGCTCATCTCCCATCAGGCAATTAATCTAAGGAACAAGAACTGCCTACATGCACTCCGTAGGGTGTGGCTTATCATAGGTGTTCATCAGACAGTTGCTGAATAAATTAATTATCTTGTTTATTAAATGTAAAAGCAGTAGGTGCTCACAATCTATGTTTGGGGAATTGACTTGAGCCCTCAATAAAATCCCACAAAGCAGACATTATTATATCCTATTTAAGGATGAAGAGACCAAAGCTCCAAGAGTTTAAGTAATTTGTCCAAAGCCACTGGGTTATTAAGCAACAAAGCACAACTTAAGCCTATAACCATTAATTTCCAAAATGTACTTATATTATAGTCCATCAGCTCCCTGTGCTGTGGAGAATACAAAAGATGTCCAAGATCTGATCCTAGCTATAGAAACTCAGGAAAGAGTTGCTTTTGGATGGGAGGCAGAGGGATATCAAATCAGGAACAATTTTTTTGAAGGGCAACATTTGAACTAGCTTTTGAAGGATGGGTAGGATTTAGACAAGCAAAGACTGGGGTAAGAGAGTAACGAGGGGGCACAACAAACATTTCTGGTGGTGGTGACAGGATAAATATATGAGAAAGAGATTTATGGGGAGTTTGCTGGGGTTTTCAATATGGGTTGTGGCTGCTATTTTTCACCTTATGATGTACTAATAAAACTAGGCATGTGTCTTACTGCAAGATAAATGGGGTTTTACTAGACTTGGCATTCACTGTTAAGAGGCAGCCACTGTGTAAACATCTTACAAAATCAATTCGTAAAGAAGCCCACAAGGAACATTAAGGAGCTTACTTGCTGCAGTTCTGCAAGTTGCTTTTAAGGATGTCATAGTCAGTATTGAACAGAGGCCCACTGTCCTTTAGCATAGCTTTCTGGATGCTGTACACATGGATGCTGGCAGTCACAGCTAGCTTGGACTTCACTGCTACAAGTCAACAGGAAAAGCAGTCTGTTAATACACAAACTTCATAGCATGTGGGGACTTTAACAAGAAACCCTCTGCATTAAAACCATTTGCAATCTGTGGTGGTCCAAAAAACTGTAAAAGGCCAAATAGCCACATATACACTGTAACATCAACTCTTCTGTCTGCGATGCGGACATTATGACAAGGTAGGTGGTATGAGTCATTTCTGAGTGCAGCACCTGTGAGGATATCACTCATCCAGTGGACACTCAGCAAATAGTAATGATTGATGATGACTAATTTTTTTTTTCAGTCAGGGAAGAACTTTACACTAGCATAACATTAAAAAAAGAGGACTAAATAATCTCTACCTGAAAAGTTGTTTATGTATCCAAATTTTACTTTAAAGAATGCAACTATGTAACAAAAATAAAACTAACTAGATAAGTGTGCAGAGGAAAAATAAGAATATCACAAGTTCCACAAGGGAAGGGATGGGGCCTAACTTGCCCCACATCCCCACTGCCTAGCACAGAGCTTGACACATAGTAGATAATCAATACGTATCTGTAAAATGATGAATGCGTGCTTTGCTACCACTGTGGAAATTGAGAAAGAAAAATCAAACACCCCAACACCCTGAATACGCCAGTGAAGATGTCATGATACAAGATCATGAGGACCACGATGGTTGTGTGATTTTATTTTATTTTTATTTTTTATCAGAGCAGACGCATTTTATTTTTTAAAAGTAGAAAGCAGAGCACAGTGGGCAGAGCAGACTCCCCACAGTGGGAGAAGCGGGCAGAGCTTGGTCATGGGATTTTTAAACTAGACTTTTATATAATAGAAAAGTAGCATTAATGTCATTGAAAGCTGGACTTTGTGTGTGTGCGTGCGTGTGTGGGGGAGTGTGTGCTAGGGCTCAAACCCAGGACCTTGTGCACACTAGGCAAGCATTCTACCACTATTTAATTTAGAAATCTTTCTGACCTTTAAAAAACATTTTTTAAGTGCTAATTTCTAAAACTGTGTTATGAAACACAGTACAATATTTAAAGATTGCTGTCTTTTTACAGTTGATGAGATGGCCCATTTGGTATTCAAGACAGCTTTCTATGTCTGTCACGAGTTTTGAAATCCTGTGATAAAAGTTCTTTATAAATGTCAGAAGCTATTATTGCTTTAAAAATGGGAAGTTAGGCAGATGTAGTATCATATTTTAACATGTTTTAGAAACTAGTAATAAAGGAATATAGGGCCCTTCAGTTAAATGGCTAAATATATTATATGCAGATGTTAGGGCAGATTTTTTATTATACCTACATTCATGCCATAAGAAGAAAAAGGAAAAACTTAAAATTGTTAAAATACTTACCTTCCAATTTATCTTCTCTCACTACTGCAACCTTGTGGCACTGTAAAGAAATAACACTTCATCAACAATAGAACTTGAAATTTTTAAGTTTCCTTGCTAATAATTTAACTGCGCTTGGATATGAAATTAGGAAAATATATATACTCTTAAAATTCATGTTACAGTTTAATAAAGTCAGACTCATTTTTAATTTGATTCCTTTAAAACTTCTCAGTAAGGTTAAGGAAAATAATAGTATAGATATACATACTACAATGAAATAAAGTATAGTATCTCAAATCAGTAGTGAGGAAAAGAGGACTTTTTACGAAGTGATTTAAAGAGAATTACTGTATTACCATATGGAACCAGATAAAATTAGATCTTCCCCTCACACTATACAACAGCAATTTAAAAGTAAAAAATGAAACTACAGATGCAATAGAAGAAAACATACATGGATTCTTCCATAACCTGATAAAACCTAAGAATGAGGAAGTTTCCTAAGTAATATTAAATCCAGAAATAATTGAGATAATCCATAAAAACTAACTTTGGGAAGAAAATAGAACTTTAAAAAAAGTTCAAAGACAAATGATTAAGAAACAAAAATATCTGCAACTCGTATAACAAGTGGTTACTATAATTTCTAAAAATAAAAACACAAAAGAATCAAAGACGTTTTAGAAAAATGGGCAAAGAGTATAAACAGATAATTCACAATAAAGGAAATTCAAATTGCCCTGAAACAAATAACAACATGTGTCATGTAGAAATAGGCACTCTTCACACACTGTCAGGGAAAATAAGAAACAAGAGAGGTATTTGGCAATAATCAACAAAAGTACATGTACAGCCAGGGATGGTGGCACAGGCTATAATCTCAGTGACTCTGAAGACTGAGGCAGGAGGATCCCAAGTTCAAGGTCAGTTTGGGAAACTTAGTAAAACCCTATTTCAAAATAAATAGCTGGGATTCAGCTCAGGAGAGGACTCCTGGGTTCAATCTCAGTACTTTTTTAAAAAATTACATATACATACATATGCATTTATCCTTTGATCCAACAATACTACTTCTAGGATTGTAACCTTAAAACACACTAACAGGGTGGCTCAGCAGTACTGTGCTTGCCTGGCATGTGCGAAGACCTAGGTTCAAATCCCAGCACCACAGACACAACTTAGTGTCAGAGCAACAAAAACCAGATGAAAACACTAAATAAAGTTGATTCTTTCTTTCTAAAACAAAACAAACAAAAATCTAACAAAAATACACAAAACCCACATACACCAAGCTATTTACTATAGCACTACTTGTAATGGCCAAAGATTGTAAATAACTCAATATGGGCCTGCTGAATCAATTAAGGAATATCTATCAATGAAGCCAGATGTGACTACAAGGAAAAAGGAATAATTTTGTAACTACTATGTAATATTCAGGATCTACAGTTAAGTAAAAAAAGCAGAGTGTAAAATAATTTGTAATATTGGGCATGGTGGTGGTGCACTCCTATAATCCCAGCAACCCAGGAGGTTGAGGCAGGAAAATCACAAGTTCAAGGCCAGGCTCATCAAATTAGCAAGACCTTCAGCAACTTAGAGAGACCCTGTCTCAAAATAAAAAAATAAAAAGGGTGGGGATGTGGCTCGGTGTTTAAGAGTCTCTGGGTTCAATCTCTGCTCCATTAAAAAAAAAGTGTACACAGTAAGAAAACTTTTATCTGAGAAAGAGGGGTAATATAAATATGTAGTTGCTCATATTAAAAATATATAACAAAAACAATGGAAGGGAAAGATAAAATCAATAAAATAGTGACCTATAAGTGAAAGGAGGGAATAGACAAATTGAAAACAAAATGGAAAAAAAATTAAATTTAACTAGATACTGAATTAGTGGACTAACAACAATGAGAAATCATTTTTAGTGATTCTAAAACATAGCAGGACATATCATTTTCATTTGTGTGTGTGTATGGTGCTAGGAACTGAACCCAGAACTTGCATGTGCTAGGCAATCATCCTACCACTGTTACACGCTCAGCCCCGTTCTTAATGTAATCATAAATTTGAACTGAATGTTGATGTTTTCTCTTAAAAAACAAGACATTAAAAAATATCACATTCTATAAAACTGCACACTAAAAATTATAGAACTTAATGAGGAAAAAAGAGGTAAATGAGGAACTAATCATACAACAACCATGCAGATTTGAAGTAAGAGCCTTAGAAATAATTCATATCTAAAGAGAAAATCTGGAAAGCCAGACTGTTCAGTGTAGTGTTGCCAACTGCTGCAATTGTATACTGAAAACACAAACAACACAATGGAAATGCCACCATGCTGGTGCAAAAACAATGCAAACCAGAGGGGAGCTCTGATTTGGTGGGTTCCTGTCAAAGTGAACAAACCCCGAGCCTGGCAGAGGGTAAGCCTCTTGGGTTTTTTAGCAGGTAAGGGAAACATGTCTAAGTCAGTGGAAGTTCTTTATAGAAAGATTTCAGCTAATAATACAGAAGGATTAAAATATCACCATCTTGTAACCTCTCTCTAGTGAATTAATAATATACAGGCAACGATAAAAATCAATTTCAGCTAAAATCATGTAGTGAAAAATTAAAAAAATTGATTCTGTCTCTCTCATGCTGTCTCATCTTTTTTTTTTTTTAAAGAGAGAGGGACAGTGAGTGAGAGAGAGGGAGAGAAAGAGAGAATCAATTTTATTTAGTTTCTCATATGGCTTTCAGTGCCCTGAGACTTCGTTGTGTACGGGGTGCTGGGATTTGAACTCGCATACTTGTGCACGCTGGGCAAGCGCCATGATCGCTGAGCCACCGCTCTCTAGCCCCTGCCCCTCTCTTTTAAAAAAGGAAAAGCTAATGAGGAACTCATAATGGGTAGATCAGTTTGACAATACCTAACTAATATGGGGAAAAAAATAATAATCAAACATTACCTTGGAATTTACATTTCCCAATAATTCTCTGGAAGATCCTCTGGGATAAGATAAGAAGGAGGCTTTCACTTTCTGTGTACTGTTAAACATTTTTTATAATAATCATGATTATTGAAAAAATGAAAATTTATACTTTTAAAAGAATCTGTTCAAGGACTATACTGCCTTTTTTCTTTCTAGAAACACTTAAAACTTTAAAAAGAAATTAGAAGAATTAGAAAAAATAAAACCTGACATTAATGCTTAAGAATATGCCTTTCCTTAAGAGAACTCCCTTTAAAGAAATAAAGCATGGACAAACATCCACACTTGGTTAGTAATTCTATAAGCCTCTCAAAAAAGCTGTTAGTAGGGCAAGTTTAGAGCTCCAAAATCCTCATGACTACTTCAGTCCAGGGGTGCTTAACCACTGAACCAGATCCCAGCCCTTATTTTTTACTTTAAGATAGTCTTGCTAAGTTGCCAACAATGGCCTTGTACTTTCAATCCTCCTGCCTCAGCCTCCCCAGCTGCTGGCATTACAGGCAAGTGGGTCATCTTGCCTGGTAGATGAGTAGAATTTAAATGTCTTTTTTTTTTCTTTTGTAGGGTGGTGGTGGTGGTACTGGGGATTCAACCCATGGGTACTCTACCACTCAGCTGTACCCTCAGTCCTTTTACTTTTTTGTTTTGAGATAGGGTCTAAGTTGCCCAGGCTGGCCTCAAACTTGCAATTCTCTTGCCTCAACCTTCCAAGTAGCTGGGGTTATAGCATGTGCCACTGTGCCCACATAAATGTCCTCTTAAATTTAGAAAGAGAAGGCCTTCTATAAGTAAGCCACAGCATAACAAGTTTTTAACTTGTGTCATAATTGGATTTTAAATGTTCTCCAAGGCCCATGGGTTAAAGGTTCAGTCCCCAGCTTTGTGCTATTGGTTGATGGTAGAAACTTTAAGAGGAAGGGCCTAACAGGAAGTTTTAGATCACTAGGAGCATGACCTTGAAATGAATTGTGGGATGATAAGTTTCTTCCCCTTTCTTTTGCATCCAGTCATAAGATGAGGGCTTCCTTTGCCACCGATTCCCCATACCTCACAAGTCCAAAAGCAACAGGGCCAATCAACCATGAACCGAAACCATGAATCAAAATAAACCTTTCCTTTTTTTAAGTTGACTATCTCAGGTATTTTGTTTTACTAATGAGAAATTGACTAACAAAATTTCTGTAAGTTTTTAACTGGTGGTAGGTGACACATAATTTGAAAGAAAAATTTTCTCAAAAAAATTCACTGGGGAACACAACTTGAGTGAACTTCTAGGATTTCATGCAAGAATCCCCTGAACTTTAAAGATCAACCACTAATACTACCATTTAAAGATTCTAAATTAAAAGTCCCTGCCATAATGAAATTTTAAAAAAAATTATATTATCTTAAAACACAAATTCTTATCTTTAGATCCTAGATTTGTGAACTCTCAAAGTTTTATGAATAACAACATACAAATCTCTCCTTCAAATTCTCAAAGGGATCAGTGACCAAAAACATAAAATCGCAGGTTGAGCAACTCCAATTCAAAATCCAAAAGCTCCAAATTCTAAAACCTTTTGAGCACTGGTATGACATCAAAAGTGGAAAATCCTGTACCATGAAACTTTTGTTTTATGCACAATTTCTTCCTTTTTTTTCATGGCACTAGGGATTGAACTCAAGAATTTGCACAAGCTAGGCTCTACCACTGACCCACCTCAGTCCTCATGCACAAATTAAAATACTGTATAAAATTACATTTCAGGCTATGTGTATAGCGCATATATGAAACTTAAATGAATTTCACATTTAAACTTGGGTCCCATTCCCAAGACATCTTATTATATATATATATGCAAATATTCCAAAATCCAAACTATATATATAATTTGAAACACTCTGGTCCCAAGCATTTCAGAAAAAGAATACTCAACCTATATTTTAAAGGAACACAATGAACCCAGGAAAAGACTGGACTATGATTAGCTTGAAGGTATTAACTGACATACCTAAAGAGACAAGAATATAGTTAAACCTAGAAAATATAACACACAGTTGCAAACTTTAACAACATCCATTTGAGAACCATATATATAGATAGACTTCTGGTGGCAGTTTTATCTCTGACAGTAAATGAATTAAGTCTGCTTGATTTCCTATTTCAGATATAAGACTTTGGATTCTAAACTTGCAAATATCTTATCAATTGGCTTGTCAAATAGTTTGCCAACAAGGACTGAAAATGATGGCTAGAAAATAAGAGGATTTGATCCCTTGAGTAGTTTTGTTTTGCCTTGTAAATTACTAAATTAACATTCCAGTTTTAAATGTCACATGCTTAAAATTCTTTTGCTAAAAAACACATCCAGCTAGTATTTGGACAAATCAGGGTTCTAAGCCTATGATTCTGAGGGCAAGTCAAAAGGGAAGAGGGAACCATATATTAACAGATCTCTAAGAAGAAACCCTGGTCCATGGGACTGGTCAAAGAAGGAAAAGAACCCTCACATGGAGCTGGAAGAGTGGCTCTACAGTTATGGCACTTGCATGGCATGCGTGAGGATGCAGGTTCAAACTCCAGCACCATGCACACAACAAAGTGTTAGAGCAACAAAAGCCACATGAAAAAAATAAATAAAACCAATTCTCTCTTTCTCACTGTCCTGCTCTCTTAAAAAAAAAAAAAAAGAGAAAAGAAGTCATAGATTTGAAGAAATCAAGAACAAAGAATATATGCCTACTTTTGGGAAGAAGTCAGAGAGGGGGTATTATTAACATTCCCAGGGCTCAGTCTGGTAGAGGAGACAGAATAAGATATTTTGGCAGAGTTTACAGTGCCCACCAAGGTACAAGGCACAGGAATAGAATAATCCCTGTGCCCCTGAGAAGGATATAGAAGTAACTAAAAGAAAGTCAGCAAACTGGAAAAAGCTTTGTTGCTGAGATGATCAAAACACATAACTCATATTGATGGATGACGAGATACCAGTTGGGACCATAATATAGAAAGAAGATGTAGGAGAGTAAAGATACTCCCAGCCCATGCTTCTGCAATGCATTAGCACAACTCCTGGACAATATTCCCTACCCATTAACCACAGCTACCAAAATGAGTACTCAGAATTAAAATTAAGTCAATTAAAAAAATTTTTTTTCTTCTTTGAACACCTATGTTTGTGGCTTGAAATTTGAACATGATGAAAATTAGTGACAACTGTTCCCAACATACCTTAAAGAAGAGGTATAGAGAATAATAAAAGTAATCTCCCAATAGCTTGTTAACTAGAAAATTGCATAATAATATGATACAGTCTCTGTATCACAGCCAAGACATTTCCCAAACTTTTCTGAGTTTTAGATGTAGCCAAAAAATTGAAAATACTCATTATCTTCAAGGAGTATTCTAAAACTTTCATAATGTTGAATCTTGTTTAGTATTTTTTCCTTCACCTGTGTTAGGTTATAAGATTGTTAATAGCTCAAACACATTAAAGCCCATTATAAAATTCTGAGAACTCACAGAATGTCCATTCTGAACGACACTACCCGACACCAAATAGGTGACATGCAGTTGGGCTCCTGAATTTTCCTTCCTTTTCCTTTCGACATAATCATATAGCATCCTGTTTCAAAGAAAGAAAAGTAATTCATTAGTAATAATTCTTACCCAAAAAACTCTGAATTCATGACTTGAAGTTAGATATATTAAAACTTTTAAAAGAAGCTAGGCATGGTGGAGCATCCCTGCAATCATAGCTATTCAGGAAGCTGAAGCAAGAGGAACAGAAGTTCAAGGCCAGCTTCAGCAACTTAGTGAGATCTATTCTCAAAAAATAAAAAGCACTGGGGATGTAGCTCTGTGACAGAGTGACCCTGGGTTCAGTCCTAAGTACCAAAAATCAACAAGCTCCACTCCAAAACAGGGTCTTTGCTCAGTAAATTGACAGAGATTTTTTTTTTTTAAAAGGTCAGGTTTCAGATGAGACATGGGGATAGGAGTCCACTTGTTTGAGTTAGCATAGTGACCCAGTAAGTAACTGAAATAAATCTAATAAGAGGAGTTGGGGGTATAGTTCAGCAGAAGGCAGCTTTCCTGGCATTCATATGACCCTGGGGTTACATCCCCAGCATTACAAGAAAGAGGAAAAGAAGTCTGATAAGAGGACAAGAAGTGGGCTGGAGCAGTGGCTCAGCAGTTACAGCACTTGCCTTGCAAGCCCAAGTACACGGGTTCAAACCCCAGCACCACGTACATGGTGAAGTGTCCAAGCAACGAAAGTCCATAAAAAACTAAATAAAGTTGATTCTGTCTTTCTCTCTCTCACTGTCCCTCTCTTTCTTTAAAAAAAAAAATAGAGGACAAGGACAGAACCCACTTTAAAATGTCAGAAACGATTTAAAATGGATACAATGCTCAATCAAGAAGTTGAGGGGTTCAGGGGGCTGGAGCAGTGGCTCAGAAGTTTCGGCGCTTACCTGGCAAGCACGAGGACCCGGGTTCAAACCCCAGCACCACGTACACAACTGAGTGTTGGAGCAACAAAGGCCATGTGAAAAACTAAATAAAGTTGTTTCTCTCTTTCTCTCTCACTGTCCCTCTCTTTTTAAAAACAAAACAAAACTAAACTAAAAAACCGTGTGATCTTAGGCAAATTGCTTACCCTTTCTAGTCCTCTTTAAAAAAAAAAAAGAAGAAGAAGAAGTTGTTCAGGGGGCTGGAGCAGTGGCTCAGCAGTTCAGCACTTGCCCAGCATGCATGAGGACATGAGTTCAAACCCCAGCACCACGTGTACAACAAAGTGTCAGAGGAATGAAAGTCACATGGAAAACTAAATTTAAAAATTGCTTCTGTCTTAAAAAAAGAGTAAGTTCAGGAGCTGGAGTGGTCAGTGGTTACAGCGTTTGCCTGGCATGCTCGAGTACGTGGGTTCGAACTCCAGCACCACGTACATAACAAAGTCTCAGAGCAACAAAAGCCACATGAAAACCTAGATAAAAACTGTTTCTCTCTTTGTCCCTCTCTCCTAAAAATAAAAAAATAAAATAAAAAAAAGAGTAAGCTCAGACACTTATCTATCTAGCTATGGCAGATCAGGGATAACTTAATTTTTCTAGGCCTCTTAATATCCTGGGGTATAGTAAGGCAGGACTATACTAGATTAGCAAATATCTTAACCTGGGATTCACATGCCTTCTACAACCCTCTACCACCAAAGTATCAGCAAATACACATGTGCTTTTAGGGGTGGAGATGATTCAGGGTTTTCAAGAGATTCTAAAGAGTTCATTACTCTAAAACGTTAAGAACTATTATGGAGGCTGGAGCAGTGGTTACAGAGCTTGCCTGGCATGCGTGAGTACGTAAGTTCAAACCTCAGCACCACGTACACAACGAAATGTCTGAGGAATTGAAAGTCACATGAAAAACTAAATAAAAATTACTTCTCTCTCTCACTGTCCCCTCTTTTAAAAAAATTATGTACATGATTACAAATGTCCAGCTCTGAAATTTCAGTGTTATAATTACTCAGATTCAATGCTGCTTCATAACTACAGAATGTAACAGCTTACTTAATACCACCCAATATCTAAAATATTCATTAAAAAACACTAAATACAAAAATATTGCTTTTTATTAAATTCTTAAATTCATTTTTATCCCTATCCTCCAGCAAATGTCAAAGCTGACTTCCCTCAATGATCTAGTTTAATGACAAGACATCATTTGTCTTTTATTTCAAGAAGCAAAGCAATGATTAAGGTTCTACAATTTGTCATACTTCTACCAGAATAGGCAGAAACTCAAAAATTCCAAGAGAAACCCCACCTCCACTTTTGATCACTCTCTTCACCATCTTAGCTTTCTCGTACCATGTCCCACTGAGTCTCCTGCTACCCTGCCAACCACCTCTGCTCTATTTCCTGCAGATTTCTCTGCTTCCTCCCTTTTCAACACTGCTGGTATTGTTTCCAACTATTTTCTCAATCATCCTGGCTTGCCTGGGTCTGAGCAGTTTCTTGAGATGGGATGGGATGTGGGAGGTCACCCTGCCAGATATTCTCCTTGGTCTATTTTATCCATCTCCATGGCTTCATCTATCCCTGACAACATCATTATCTGTTCACATTACCCAAGCCAGAAATGTGGGACTCATTACCCTTTACTTCTTCCTGTCCAGTGAGTTACCAAGGAGTATCAGTCTCCTTTCCAACTCTTGACTCCATGCTCTCCAAATTTCTTGACTAGACTACTTCAATTCCAAGTGCCAGATGTCCCTCTCCCCATATTTTCATTATTCATGATGCTATTACAGTGAAGTTTTAAAAATGCAAATCAAAGCATTCAGTCAAAAAATAAATTTACTCTAGGGTATAGTGGCACACACCTGCAACTCCAGCAACTTGGGAGGCTAAGGCAAGAGGAGCACAAGTTTAAGGCCAGCCCTAGATACTTAGCAAGACCCTTTTCAAAAATAAAAGGGCTAAGAAAGTAGCTCAACAGTTAAGTGACCCTGGATTGAATCCCCAGTGATGTCCCCCCCTCAATTAGTGGCTGCTGAGGTACAGAGCAATGAATAAAGCTCCTATCCCCTTAGAGCTTACTTTCTAGGAAAAGGACAAACAAACAAAAAAAAAAACAAGTACATAATCTCGGATGCTAATAAGTCTATGAGGAAAAAAATTAAGTAAGATAAAAATAATGTGATTTTACCTTTTACAAGAATCCCTGCTGCTATGTGGACAATATGCTACAGAGGAGCAAGGGGAGACCAAATAGGAGGCTACTGCACTAATCCAGGCTAGAAATTAGGGGTTAGAACAGGACAGTAACAGTGCAGTCTGTAATCAATGAATAAATATTGGGTAGAAATAACAGGATTTGCTGATGGACTGATCACAGGGTGTGAGAAAAAAGAAGCATCAAGGATAAAGTAAGCAACTAAAAGAATGAAGCTGTCATTCGCTGAGATGGGGGGAAAGCAGGTACTGGGAATAAATACCAGGAATTAGGTTTTAGAGCATGGTATATTTGAAATGCCTATTAGTCATCATGATGTTGAAAAGGCAGTCGGTCCTCATTATTCCTTGTTTCAAAATTTTCAGCAACTCTCCATCCTCTACCAACTTTAGATCCCTACTAATGACATGTAAGACTCTTCTTGTTCTGGGCCCTTTACCTCTGTATCTTTCACCATTTCCCCACATCCACACATTTGCAGTCTTACGCGGGTCCCCTTGTTCCTTAGTATATGCCCTTCTTTCTGCCTGGAATTCTCTACTCAGACTTCATCAAGACAACAGCTCAGTTATCACCTAGTAAGTGAGGCCTTTCCTAACATCACCAGGTCAGCAGGTTGCCCCTGCCTTCCACGCTCTCACAGGGCACATCCCACAGCGTATTTTTAGCTATTTAGTTTATATATCTGCCATCCTCAATACAGTATCAGTTCCTTGGGGACAAACATGTGCCCTGTTCACCATTTTTGTTGATTCCTCCCATTGCTTTCTTATGTTTCCTTCTACTTGCAGTAATTATGTTAGATCAGATGAGGTAACAGATACGTAACATTTTAGTTATGTATACTAGAAGAAGACATTATACGCAGGTACCATGCCCAAGATACTCTCAAGTTTGCTGGCCAAATGCACTCTCTTTTATCCATAGCTCATGATCTTCTTCATATCATCACAGTCACTACTGTCTACACATCTGTCTCCCCAAATCAACACCAGGTCTCCTCTCTGACATTACTGTTTTTTTCATTTGTTTTCTCTTTTGTATGTGTTTCTCCCTTTTGTGATGTATTTTTCTTTTATATTATTAACAAGAAGTTCAAAGCAATTGAATCTAACACATTTATCTAATTAAGTCAAACTTTTATTTTTAACCAACAAAATGGTGACTATATATGTAACTTCCTATAAGATACACTTCCAGGGGGGGTGCTGGAGTGGTGGCTCCACGGTTACGGCACTTGCCCGGCATGCACAAGTACACAGGTTCAAACTTCAGCACCCACATACAAAACTAAGTGTTAGAGCAACGACAGCCATGTGAAAAACTCAATAAAAATTGATTCTCTGTCAAAAACAAAAAAACAAAACACAAAACACACTTCAAGGACTGGAGCTGTGGCTCGGCGGTTACGGCGTTTGGCTGGTATGCACCAGTATGCAAGTTCAAACCCCACACATTTTAGTTCATTAATTTCCCCTCCTGCTCATTGCACTCATAATTTTCCCCAGGATAAATACAGTGTATAGTTCATAATGCCTTTCCTAGCCCTATTTTATTCCTCTACAGCATTTTCACAAACAGAAATTACATTGTTTAAATCAATGAGGGAAGGGACGTTGTACATCAGAGATGGAGCCTGAAATGTTAAAAATATCCAGGTGTGGTAGCACACACCTGTAATACCAGCAGCTCAGGAGGCTGAGGCAAGAGGGTCACAAATTTATAGCCAGCTTCTGCAACTTAGTAAAACCCTAAGCAACTTAGCGAGATCCTGTCTTAAAAACAAAAACAAAACAAAAAAACCCAAGACCTGAAAAAAGCATTTCTTAAGTGAATCCAGGCAAATCAGTAATTACTATGTCTATTCATTGCCAAGAGTGAAAGACACTTACACTAAAAGTAAAGAAAAAAATGTTCAAGAGGGATGGGGGTGTACCTCAGTGTTAGAGTGCTTGCTTAGCATGCAAGAGGCTCTGGGTTTGATCCCCAATACAACAATTAAAAAAAAAAAAGGTACAAGAGAATCTCTTAAATTTCAGCTTTCTTATTTGTTAAAAGAGGTTGGTAACATTCACCACCTTGGATTGTTATAAAGATTATGTACAAGAAATGTTTGTGAAAATACCTATCATAGTGCTTAGTTTTCATTCAGCAAATACCTGTAGCACCTACTACATGCCACACACTGAATATACAATGATTGGAACATACCATATTTTCCAAACATGGCAGGGACAGATGCTCTTCTGTATCTTCCAGATGCTCTTCTATATCTTCCCACTGAGAGATAAGAGTCCAGCCCCACACCTCGAATTAGAAAGGCTAGTGATTCACTGCTTGATCCTGAGGCTAGTCAGAAAAGGCAACTGGCTTTTGCTGTGTGCTAGAACTCAAGCTTTTGGAACCCTGAGCTGTTCCTGAGCTGCTATGTCAGAAATCTGACTACCTGAAGACACCCTGCTGTAAGGAAGCCCAGGTTGTATAGATAGACCGCATGAAATACTATGATTAACAGCTCTAGTCTCACCTGTTGGCCAGCATCAAATGCTAGACATATACCAGGCATGGAGGCACATGCCTGTTATCCCAGCAGCTCAGGAGGCTGAGGCAGGAGGATCACAAGTTCAAAGCCAGCCTCAGCAACTTAGCAAGGCCCTAAGCAACTTAGTGAGACCCTGCCTCAAAATAAAAAGTAAGAAAGAGCTACAGATGTGGCTCATTGATTAAGCACCCCTGGGTTCAACCCCTGGTACAAAAAGGAAAAAAAAAGAGAAGATGCCTACAGACGATTGGGCTCCAGTCATTGAGACTTCTCAGCTAAGGCACCAGACATCAAAGAACTAACATAAATCATTCCTACTGTGTCCAATCCAAATTCCAGACCAAAAGAATCTGTAAGCATAATAAAATGGTTGTTTCCAGTCACTAAATTTTGGGGTGATTTGTTACAATGCAATAGTAATCAGAACAGTGATGAACTTGACCAACAAGTTTCCTACTTTCATGAGCTTATGTCCTAGTGGGAAGACCTATATAATAAGCAGGAATTATGAAGTACTCAGGCAGCTAGATACCCACAAGCATAAGAATTTAAGTTGGAGGGCTGGAGGGGTGGCTCAGCAGTTACAGTGCTAGCCTGGCATGCATGAAGATGTGGTTCAAACCCTAGCCCCACGTATACAACGAAGTCTTAGAGCAATGAAAGCCACATGAAAAACTAAATAAAACTGATTCTCTTTCTCTCTCTCTCTCTCACTGTCCCTCTCTCTTCAAAAAAAAGGGTTGGAAATAATGTGGAGAAATTGGAATCCTCATACATTGTGAGATTATTAAGATAGTTCAGTCATTCTAAAAAACAGTTTGTCAGTTCCTCAAAATTTTGAACAGAATAATATGATCCAGCAATTCCAATTTGAGGTATATACACTTGAAAACTAAAAACATGTTTATACAAACGCTTGTACACAGATATTCACAGCAGTTTTATTCATAATAGCCAAAATGTGGAAACAATTTAAATACCCATCAACAGATAAAAAGATAAAACAAAATTTGGCATATTCAAGGTACTGGCTGCTGAATTGTGTCTGAAAAAGGAAGACTCTTAACACATTAACATGTGACCTTATTTGGAAACAGGGTTATTATAGAAGTAATTTTAAAGACAAGGTCACACTGCAGTTGGGTAGGCTCTTAATCCAATATGTATGATGTCCTCATAAGAAAATGGCTATGCAAAGATAGACACAAGGAGAACAGTATGTGACAATGAAGGAGGAAATTGGAATCACGTAACTATAAGCCAAGAAATGCTGAAGACTGCCAGCAAACCACTGGACAGTGGGCAATAGTAAGAAGTCTTATAAGTTTCAGAGGAAGCAAAGCTCTGCCACACCTTGACTTTTTCCTTCAAATCTCTGGAAATGAGTAAATAAATCTCTTGCTTTAAGCTACCAATTTGTAGTACTTTTTTTATGGTGGTCTTCTTAAATAGGAAACTACATACCATACAATGGAGTATTATTTAGCCATAAAAAGGAATTAAGTATTGAGACATGCTACAACCTGGACAAACCTAGAAAATGTTATACTGAGTGAAAGAAACCAGATATGTAAGACTATACATGATTCCATTTATATGAAATATCCAGAATAGGCAAATCTATAGACAAAAGATTAATGATTGTCTACGGCTGGTGAGATGAGGTTGGGGAAATTGTGACTGTCAACAGGAATATGTGATTTCTTTTTGGGGTGATGAAAATATTCTAAAATTGATTGTGATGATAACGGCACAATTCTAAATATACTATAAACCATTAAACTGTTACACTTTACCCAGACTAGCTAAAACATTACGCTACAGGAAGGAAGAAGTAGGGGGTATCTCAGTCCCTGACCTGAAATTATACTACAGAGCTGTAGTAGCAAAAACAGCATGGTATTGGTATCAAAACAGAACCGAAGACCAGTGGAACCAAATAGAAGATCCTGAGACAAACCCCCATATCTATAACTATTTGATATTTGATAAAGGGGACAAAAGCATAGTGTGGAAGAAAGATAGTCTGTTCAACAAATGGTGTTGGACAAACTGGACAGCCATGTGTAGAAAACTGAAGCTGGATCCTTATCTTTCACCCTGCACAAAAATTAAATCAAAATGGGTTAAAGATCTGGATATTAAGCCTACAACTTTAAACTTACTAGAAAAAGAAGTAGGGTCAACACTACAGGACATAGGAGTCGCCATCACCTTCCTCAACAAAACTCCCATGGTTCAAGCAGTAAAGTCAAGAATAAATGAATGGGATACAATTAAACTAAAAAGTTTTTGCACAGCTAAAGTTCTAGTCAAGAGCATCAAGAGAACCTACAGAATGGGAGAAAACCTTTGCCTGTTACACCTCGGACAGAGGACTAATATCCAGAATATACAAAGAACTAAAGAAACTAAACACCAAAATCACAAATAATCCAATCAATAAATGAGCTACGGATCTTAAAAGAAACTTCTCACCAGTGGAAGTCCAGAAAGCCCATAAATATATGAGAAAATGCTCTACATCATTAGCTATAAGGGAAATGCAAATCAAAACTTCAATGAGATACCACCTCACTCCTGTTAGAGTGGCAAAAATGAAAAATTCGAACAACAGATGCTGGAGGGGCTGTGGGAAAAGAGAAACACTGTCACACTGCGGGTGGAACTGCAAACTGGTTCAGCCACTACGGAAAGCAGTGTGGAGAATCCTTAAAAAATTAAGGATGGAACCACCTTATGACCCAGCTATCCCACTCCTAGGGATTTTCCCAAAAGAGTTAGAATCAGCATATTATAGTGATGTGGCTTCATCAATGTTTATAGCAGCTCAATTTACTATAGCTAGATTATGGAACCAACCCAGATGCCCCTCACTCAACGAGTGGATACAAAAACTTTGGTATATATACTCAATGGAATACTACTCGGCCATTAGAGAAGACGATATTATGGCTTTTGAGATGAAATGGATGGAGATGGAAAGAATTATGCTAAGTGAAGTATCCCAATCTCAGAGACTCAAGGGCCGAATGGTTTCTCTCATCTGTGGCAGCTAGAATACATGGGGAAGCAGTATGTTAGACAGCAAAGCTAATAATAACTTCAAATTGTATGATTCCCAACGCAACAGGGAGACGACTCCCTAGGATACTTGGAGGTGTAGGCTGGGGGACAGGGAGGGGGGAGGGCTTAGGAAAATCACCTAGGAGACTGGAGGAACTGAATATAGGGGAATCATCTCAGAAGGTGATGTCTGACCTCCACAAGATATCCATTTAACTCAGCGGTTCTTCTGGGGGAAACAGCAACATGGGGAACCCAAGCTGGGCATCCATGACATGGCATTAGCCCTAGATAACTAAGTATATATTCATTTGTTCTGGAATATTTGATAATGCTTCCCCCTCAATTGTAACTATATATCATCTAATAAAT
Organism: Aplodontia rufa; assembly: GCA_004027875.1. NCBI lineage: Eukaryota > Metazoa > Chordata > Mammalia > Rodentia > Aplodontiidae > Aplodontia > Aplodontia rufa. Next base: position 13,481 of record PVKS010013827.1, on the reverse strand, counting down.
AATAAATAAATAAACTGCTACACTTTTTTTTTTTTTTTTAAGAGAGAGGCAGAGAAAGAATCACTTTTATTTACATTTTCATCTGGCCTTTGTTTCAGTTGTATATGTGATGCCGGAGTTTGAACCCGGGTCCTTATGCATGCCAGGCAAGGGCTCCAACCACTAAGCCACTGCTCTAGCCTCAAACTGTACACTTTAAATGGGTGACTTGTATGGTATGTGAATTATATATCCATAAATCTTTTCTTAAAAAAAGAATTATGAAAGAAATTAACAGAATGACATGAGAAGGGTTAAGGAGGGAAGGCTTATTAAAACATGTGAAATTTGAGTTGAAACCTGAAGAATGAGGAAAGCTGAATAGGAGCATTCAGGCAGAAGAACTGGTGCAAAGGTACGAGGATGAGAAAGAATTCTGTATATTTGAAGAAAATAATAAGTGAGGTAGAGTGTAGAATGGGATGAAGTTGGATACAGGCAGGAGCGAGACAAAGTATTATGCTATAAGAATGACATATAATCAACTTAGCTACAGCAAAATTACAGGCATCTTTAGTTCAGAAATTCCAGTCCTTATTATGCATCTTTAAATTCTAAAAGGTATATATAGTAACAATTGCTTCATTTAATATTTAAACATGAATAATTGCAATGAATAATAACTCTTATAGATTGCCATACCCAAAGTCACTGAAGCTCTGTGGTTTAGGCCAGGACTGGGATCTTAGGCAATCTTCAAAACCAGCCCAAGTCTATCTCAGTTTCAGGTCTCAAAAGCTTAAACATCACAGCCAAAAACAGTCTTAGACCTAACGTTAACCCAAATAAAGTCAAATTAACCTGTTCTAGAGATTAAAGACTTTCTAAGACTTGAGGAATGTTTTCATGTTTCAGAGAAAATTCCTATCACTCAAGGCACAAACAAAAATCAGACCACTCTAAGGAATAAAACAAAGTAAATGTGTACAATATGTGCGTCTCAGCTGGTTCACCAATCCCTTTGAACATAGGCAACATCTGTACCTTTGCAGGTCAAAAATTTCTAGAGTTAAATCAAAAGCTTGCTTTTTCCTTTTGGCCTTAAGTTGGACCACAATTTTCAGCAAAGAAAAGTGATATGTGGCAAAATTCAAGAAGTGCAATACTCTGCACCATCCCAAACACTCCCTCTTTAGTTTCATTTAAATAGTTTTGCTGTCTTATACTGTCATATAGCTGTCAAACACCTGTGGAACTCATTACGGAAATACTTCAGTAACACCCCAAGCAAGATGGCCTAGAAAATGCATGTGAAAATACAGTGAAGATGTGAGATAACATATAAATCTGAGTTATAAACAGAACTTGCTAGCCCATTTAATACATTTGAAATAACAAAGTGAGGTTAACCAGAGGCTAAGGATGCAAATAGATCCAGTAAAATTTAGATTTATATACAAGCCCACTAACCCCATAATAGAGACAAAAGTAGTAAAAGTTGCTAAAAATAGTATTATTCCCCATTTACCTACAGGAAGAAAACAAAAACCTAGGGGTATTTGTAGAATTGAAGATCAAACAAAATAAAAAACTCCAATGTCTTTAAAATTGGTAGTAAATTGCACTTACTGTTTGGCCTGATTGACGTGAACCCCTAGTGTATAGCTCAGCCACTTGTATGTCACCTGCAAAAAGCACAAATATTTTAAGTTTAATTAGATTACTTCAGTGTGCATATAATTCCCAAGGGTTGTTCCTAAAGAGTCCTATTCTTAGACATTATCCCTTATATATTACATAGATGCCATTGTAGTTTAGAAGAATCATCTATCTGGGAAAGTTGGACATATATATATATATATATATATATATATTTTTTTTTTTTTTTTAAAGAAAGAGGAGACAGTGAGAGAGAGAGAGAAGTAATTTTTAGTTTTTCATGTGATCTTCATTCCATTCCTTGGACATTTCGTTGTGTACGTGGTGCTGAGGTTTGAACTCATACTTGCCTATGCCAGGCAAGCGCTATAACCGCCAAGCCACCGCTCCAACCCCTGGACCAACGTATTTATCATACAAATACTAAGAAGTTTGTTTCACAGACTGATTAATGCAAATTAATCTAAAATTGGATGAATATACATTTTAAAACTCATTTCTCTCACATTCTCACATTCCTCGTTTTATTTATATCCTTTCTTCACATTCTGTGCAGCAGAGTTGGTGGGGTGGACCACCCAAAACTATCCTAAAACTCACCCAGAAGCTAGAGCACTCCAAAGTGTATGACTTAGAATTTTTCAGGAAAGTTGCAGTCATACAAACATTAAAAGAGCACAGGTGTGGAGGGGTCAGAAAATGAATGAAGTGAATGAACTGTATCAGTGGTTAGATTGGGAATTACTGGCATCAGTTCTGCATCCTTCCCTGATCCAGTATGCCTGTTCTCTCAAAGTCTTTTCCTATGCAAAATGTTGAGCTTCCCCAAAGAAAACTAACAAAGGTCAGCAAAGCCAGTGTAGCATTAATGGAGGAGAGAGACCTAGGTTCCAAAACTACCTATCCCTACAAACTGTAAATAAACAAGTTATTTGACCCTTCTGCTTCAATTCCCTCCTCCAGTGATACTATCACCAACCTGGAGGGCGGTCACTGTAAAGTCTAACTGTAATCACGTGCAACCAAAGTGCCTTGGCTCACAGTAAACAGTCAGTCACCACTGTTTGCAAAGTGCTCCCACATCATCATCTCACTAGTTCTTTACGCAAACCCCGTGAGGTGGGTCAAGGCATTATCCATATTTAAGCTTCCAGGAAGAGGAAACTGGAGATTAAACAACTTGTCACTTAACCTGAATAAGACAGAACTGCCTCAACTGTAAACTTGGGATCTTGGACGCTAACCACCTGATAAGCCAGAGGTAACCTTAGAAATGTTCTCAATCCACGCCCCTCCCTCCGCGCGGACCTGGGTGGCCTCAGCCGGGCACACAGCTCCCAACACGCCCGGCCACGGTACTCGAACCTGCACCTAGGCCAGAGGACCTCCCCCAGGAGTGCTCGCTCATCCTGGGGCACAAGGCGTGGCGACCTGTCTCTCCTCGGCCAGTTCCCACAAGGCCACTAGCACAGGAGTCAAAGCCCCCGGTCCCCTGGCCAGGCCCAAGACCCCACTCGCACGCCCATATTCCCCAGTCCTAGCTCCTCACGATCTTGTTCTGATCCGTGACGAACTCATCTATATTTTCCAGATAAAGCTGGTCCGCCATGGTGCTGCAGAGTTGGTCCACGCCCGCTCTGAGCCCCTCTCTCAGCAGCGGTAGCAGCTCCCGCCGGCGGGAAACGACTTTGCTCCCTCCCAGGTCTGGGGTCGTTTCCCACAGCAACCGAGGCGACGCGCTACGGCGGCCGTTAGAGGGTCAAACTAGTGTCGGAGACGGCGCGGACTGCAGTGGGTGGAGCTAGTAAGAGTAACCGGAAGTCGGAAGCGAGGAAGGCGGGCGCGAGCAAGGCGAGGCGAGTTCGAGTTTCTCTGCCAATTAAGGACTAACTCAGGGCAGATCACTTCTAGGAGCCACAGTCTTCCATCTATAAATTAATAAAATAATTTACTGAGAGTGTTCTTTAGTCATAAGTGAGATAGTATACAGAAAGCCTGCACATTTTCTGTCCCACAGTAAAATCAATTCCACTGTTATCCACTGAGCACGTTATAGCAGTGATATTTCTCTCAATCCTCTATCAAATGAATTGTGTTGGTTTAGAAGGGAGCCAAAGCTAGTAAATGCCAATAAACAAACTTATGAGTCCGGGAGATTAATGGCTCAGTATAATTATCGCAATTTTGGGTTTAGGGTCAAAAGGAAATTAAGAGTATCCCGTGGTATTTTCATTCCCATAAATCATAGATGAACTGAGTCTTCAGTTCACGTGTATTCCTTACATAGTAACTATTATTTATTGAGTACTTATCATGTTGTGGATACCTCTCTTAGAATGATTTTTTTTTTGGACCAAGAATTGAACCCAGGGGTGTTCAACCACTGAGTCACATCCCTCTCCCATTTTTAAATTGAGACAGGGTCTCACTAAGCTGCTGAGGCTGGCTTTGAACGTGTCATCGTCTTGCCTCAGCCTCCCAAGCTACTGGGATTATAGGCATATGCCAGCACAACCCCGCCTAGAATAACTTTTCTTTTTAAAGAGAGAGGGACTGGGGCTGGAGCGGTGGCTCAGCGGTTTCGGCGCTTGCCTGGCAAGCACGAGGACCCGGGTTCAAACCCCAGCACCACGTACACAACTGAGTGTTGGAGCAACTAAGGCCGTGTGAAAAACTAAATAAAGTTGTTTCTCCCTTTCTCTGTCTCTCTCACTGTCCCTCTCTCTTTAAAAAAAAATAAAAATAAAGAGAGAGGGACAGGGCTGGAGCGGTGGTGGCTCAGTGGTTACAGCGCTTGCCTGGCATGCGTGATTACGTGGGTTCAAACCCCAGCACTACATGCACAACGAAGTCTTGGAGCAACAAAAGCTACATGAAAAACTAAATAAAATTGATTCTCTTTCTCACTCTCTCTCTCTCTTTTTTCTTTTGTAAGGAGAGGGATAGTGAGAGAGAGAGAAAGAGAAACAATTTTATTTAGTTTTTCATGTGGCTTTCGTTGCTCAGAGTCTTCATTGTGTACATGGTGCTGGGGTTTCAATTTGCGTACTTGTGCATGCCAGGTGAACATCATAACTGCTGAGCCACTGCTCTAGCCCCTAGAATAACTATTTTAATCCTAAAAGAACCCTGTTTGGGGCTGGAGTGTGGAGTGTAGTTCTGTGGTTACAGCGCTTGCCTGGCATGCATGAGGACCCGGGTTCAAACCCCAGCACCAAGTACACAATGAAGTGTCAAAGCAACAAAAGCCACTTGAAAAACTACCTAAAATTGAATCTTTCTCTCTCTCTCTCTCCCTCTCTCACTCTCTCACAGTTAATCTCTCTTTAAAAAAAAAGGGGGGGCTGGAGCAGTGGCTCAGTGGTTACAGTGCTTGCCCGGCACATTCAAGTACACAAGTTCAAACCCCAGCACCACGTACACAACAAAGTGTCGGAGCAACGAAAGCCACGTGAAAAACTATATAAAATTGATTGATTCTCTCTTCCTTTCTCTCTCACTATCCCTCTCTCTTAAAAAAAAAAAAACCCTGTTAGATTCCACTATCCCTTCACCAGAAAAGGCCCAAATTTGAAATCAACTTTATGAGTGATTAGGAAACAAGAGTGAATAGAAAACAAGTCCATATAGATTCCAAGACAAGGTTTGCTCAAAAAAGTAACTCATTAGGATTTTAGAACTACCCTCTTCATCATATAACAGCATCAGCATCTCAATAAGTGTTTTATTGGTTCTCATAAATGTTTTTTGACTTAAATTCAATTATACCAAAGGCAATGAGATTTAAGAGGGAAAACAGTAGATTAAGAAACAAGGAAGCCAGGCTCAGTGGCACATGCCTATAATTCCAGCCACTCACAAGGCTGAGGCAGGAGGATCATAACCTCACTCCCTATTCCTAAGGATGAAGTTTAACACAGGTGCCTTATCTTGAGAACACAGCAGTTCCCCAGAAACCAGGACGATCAATCAGCTTAAGTATTTGCTAATGGAAGGCAGCCAGACAAAACTGGTGGGGATGTCAGTGCCAGGTACTACCAGCAGTAGGAGCCATAGGATCAAGATTCCTTAGCCACCATGTCTCAAAAGAGGTTGACATCAGAAATATAAGGCTGACCTTTCTTTTTCTTCCGGTTCATCCCTACATCCTCCCAAAAATGATGGACAGCAGTGGGTCTAATGACTCTAATAGGGCATAGAGTGGAAAAGCTGGATAGGGCTCAATGTTGCAAGGGATGAGGAGCTGTCTATGCAGGCAGGGGCCCCAGACTCAAAGAGCCAGGCTTCTTGGTTAGGAAAACAGGCCCGGAGGAGCAATTTAGGAATCCCACCAGCTTCCTGGGCTTCAGGGCTATCGCAGGTCTCCCAGGGATAGCGTTCCAAGCAAGGCAAAAGGTTAGAATAAAAAAGTACAAGGTTAACAAGTATGACTCAGAGGCCATATATAACTGTCCAATCATCATGTCCAGAGTGTCAGGACACCGTAGATCATTGATATAAAGATATGAAGTGGGTCATTCATTCATTCAACAAACATAGCTAGAGGCCTCCTGTATTCCAAACTCTATGTGACTAATAGGGGCACACAGTATGGTCTTCATCTCAGAGAGTTTACATTCTGAGGTTTATAAATAGAATGTTGTATAAGAGAATCATAGGGTACCCCAGGAACCCAGAGGAGGCAACTAACCCAGCCTAAATATCATAGGAAATAAGGAGAAAAATTTGGACTTAGATGTCTGGGTCTAGACTTCATGTCCTTTCACTGTATGAAAACTATATGTATGAGAAATGAACTCCTAGGGGCTGGAGCGGTGGCTCAGCGGTTTCGGCGCTTGCCTGGCAAGCACGAGGACCTGGGTTCAAACCCCAGTACCACGTACACAACTAAGTGTTGAAGCAACTAAGGCCATGTGAAAAACTAAATAAAGTTGTTTCTCTCTTTCTCTCACTGTCCCTCTCTCTTTAAAAAAAAAGAGAGAGAGAAATGAACTCCTAGTGCTGTCTTTGTTAGAAGCCTATATTTCCTTTATTTTATAAAGTTTGTTTGGGGCTGGGAATTTAGCTCAGTGGTAGACTACTTGCCTAGCATGCATGATGTCCTGGGTTCTATCCCCAACACCACAAAAAAAAATGTTGTTTTATGAGACCATGAGAATACACTATCTTGTGGAATGTACAGCTGCCAAGGTCAGGACACGTCAACCTCCTGACAGCTGGGGAGGCAGGAACTCAAGGGACAGTGAGATAAGCCTCCAGGTGCTTGTTCTAAAACACCTTATCAGTTCTACAAAAATCAATGTAAAATCCCTTAGTTACCAAAATTTAGAGGGTGAGCCAAGAGGACATACTTAGACACTGGTTCCCCTGTTTCACACACCCAGCCTCTTTATTCCTCAGCTCAACACCAGAAGTTCACATTTCTACCTTCACTACCTCAGACATTCAGAAAATAAGCAAGAGGGCCCCTACCCTCATCTTGCATATCCTTTGTATATTTTTTTCCCTTTCTCCTTTTCTTGGGGATTCGGAGAGTAATTTGTAGTAGTGATGATAAAAGTGAAAAGAATTAGGGGTGGAGAGGTGACTCAGTGGTGGAGTGCTTGCCTGGCATTCATGAGGACCTGGGTTTGATCCCCAGCACCACATACACAACTAAGGGGAGGAAAAACAAAAAAGTAGGTGAAAAATAAAATCAATTCTCTTTGTCTGTTTTTTTAAAAAAGTGAAGGTAGTTGGAAATTGGCTAGGAGACATTTTGTCATAGGCACATCATTTCTGAATTCTTAAAACATGAAGGGGTTGGAGTTCAAGGGTAGAAAGAAATACATTATGGTTCTTTCAGAGGCCATTGCTCTCTGACCCTGAAACGCTACTGATTAGGAAGACTTCCTGGGGAAAGTCTTGTCATGTGGGTTCAGCTTTAGATCCAGTAGAGGGCAAAGGGCCTTTCCAGACACAGTCTTGATGGAGTGGGCTGCTCTCGATTCCTCCTTATCTCTCTCTTGGCATCTCCACTTCTTTCTACATGTCTTCCATTTTGTTCTTTGACTTATTAACAGTTTCTGCTTCTTTTTAAAATTTTTAAATTTATTTTATTTATTTTGTTGGTGCTGGGGGTTGAACCCAGGGTCAAATACTTGCTAAGCACGTACTCTACCACCAATCTATACCCCAGCCCTCCTCATAATTTTAAACATAGCCATAGGTTGTCATGGCTCATCCCCTGGTTTTGCCCCATTGCTAACTACAGATTTTCTCAACAGTTCTGTTTTGTAATTCCTAACTGGCTAAACCTGATTTGCTCACTGTTTTTCAGCTTTTTTTTTTTTTTTTAAATCTCACATTATCAAAATCTTTTTCAGGAGACTGAAGCCAGAGCACAGGTTCTTCTTGGACAGGTATTCATTCATTCTTCAGTCATTCATTGAGTTCCTTCTTTGAACACCCTATATATATGAGATATAATAGAATATAAGAGACATATGACTCTGGTTCAAGACAGAAAAGTGAACATCATGTTATAAGAGAGGAAATGGGCAGGGAGTTCCTATTGGACATGTTCAATAGGTTATGGGATATATCTGTGCTTAGATGCAGAGTTAGAGAGGAGAAATCCATAAGTTATAGATGGTAGTTGAGGCTACTAAAAGAGGTGGATTAGATCACTCAAGGACCCAGCTGAAGGCAGAAACCCAAGCAACACTAGTAGTTAAGGAACATGCAAAGGAGGAAATGCCTAAAAAGGGAACTGAAAGAAAGAAGGAGCCCTGGGAGGGTTCAGTGTGGAAAGAAAAGGAGAAGTGGGTTTGAAAGAATCATCAGCTTTGTCAAATGCCTATCCTGAATGGCTTTGCACAGAGATTGAGAGGTTGAGAATTGGATTTGGTGATTAGGAGGCCTCTGGTGACATCAGCTAGTGGAGTGAGAGACATAATAGCCAGAGTTCTGCAAGTTCAGAAGTGAGGAGATGTGAGAAATGAAGACAGGGTGGTGACAACTGTGGTCAGTTAACCATGTGGAATAGAGAGGTGGGTGGGACTGAGGATGGTCATGAGGCTCATGAAAGTCTGCCTGAGCAACCCGGGAAGGAGATGCCATGGGTGTTTGTCTTAGAAATAGTCGTGTCGGGCATTCTGGAGGCACCTCCCTCTGGAGGGGGACGCTAACTGCAGGAACTGAAGGCCTGTAGCTGTAGGAGGGCAACATGCAGTAGATTCTCAGTTCCCACGGAATGGGGCTTCTTCAAAGGTCTTTTTATCCTTGGATTCCTGGCCCCCAACTTGGCCAAAGCTAGCAAGGGGTAGGCCCTTAGCAAATATTTGTTGAATGATAACTGAATGGATAGATGGGTGAAATTGAATTAAATACTGTTCTGCTCTATAATCCCTTTTGTTGAGCTACAGAACATTGTTTGTAGAAGGTGTTGTCTACTTTTCCTTCTACCACTGAAACTGTTATAAAGTCTGTTATCAGCTGAGCATTATTGATAAGCTAACTCGGGAAATTCAGCTTCCTTCAAAGGCTCAGTGATCAGAAATGAAGTGAGAGGAGCGGCCTTTTAGGGACAAAATTTATGACCAAGCCCATGTATTAAGCTGTTTCAAGAGCTGTGAGATGAGCTGCTGCTTGAGACCCCAGGGGGAGGCTTTAAACACTCCTATACATATGACCTTGACACACAGAACTTCAGGAAGCCTTCTATACACTTTGCATGAACTAACTGAACTGTCTTACCTTTCAATATTTTCTTCTAAGACTCTTGAGTAAAAGACAGAAACAGATGGAAGACTTCCCAAACTCTTCTGTTCTCCTTTCTCTGTCTCCCAGGGAGAGACCTCCACCACATCTCTGATCTCCCTGTACCAGCTCTATTTCAGACCCTCCTTATCATCAGTCTTTGTCTTGTTTTCTTTTGTTTTTTTTTTTCTGCTGAAAAAGGAAATTCATGCTCAGCTTCACCTTCTCTAGGCTCATCTCTAAACAGTCTGCCCTTCCCTAGCCCATCTTTCTTTTTTTTTTTTTTTCCAGGGCTGAGGACCGAACTCGGGGCCTTGCACGTGCTAGGCAAGCGTTCTGCCACTGAGCTAACCCCAACCCCTAGCCCATCTTTAACATCAGTTCCAGGATGATGTCTCTGAAGCATTGATTGGGTGGTGTTGTTCCCTGCTTAAAATCCCTTGGCGGTTCCCACTGGATTTCAGAATAAGGTCCCTATTCTTAGCAGAGAAGGTCGTGCTCAAGGCACTTCTTATGTGGTCCTTTCTCCTCTTCAGCGACGTCAGACTGCAGTCGTGCCAGTGCTATCCGGCAGCATGAACTCGCTTTCACAGCCACTTTACTTCGCTTCCTTCAGCTTGAAATACTGGCCTCTACTCCACTCTGTCCTTTATGTCTGAAAATTCCCAAGCCTCTCTCTTGGATCCCTCTCATAACCTTCTGCTGAATGCACCTCACTCAGACCATGCTGCTGTTCCTCTGGCATGGCCTTCTTGTGTTTCAGCTTCTGATTTCCAGAAGAAATCCAATCACATTAGGCATTTGGGGATTTGGGCAGTATACTGAGGATGGGAGGGGTGGTGAGGGGGGAGATTATATAGTTCACCATAGTTCACACCTTAAATTTCCCACCCAAGGTCTCTCCTTGCTGAAATGTCTTTCTTTCCTTCACCTTCAGTCAGCATTCCAGTCCTGCATATCTTATCTGTTCCTTTTCTCTTGTTGGGGGGTGGGGAGGGAATAAGTAAACCTTCCTTGTTTCATGCAACCCCATTCCCTCCATCTGTACCCAAATACCAGATGGCCGTAAGCTTTTGTAATGTCCCTGCAGGGTATTTTATCATAGATCCTAATCTCTTCTCAAGGCATTTTATCAATAGTTGGTTTTAAAAGTTAGAGAAAAAAGAAGGAAAAATGAATGAATGAATGAGTGAATAAGTTAGGGAGGTGTCCACACCTTACATGTCTCTCCTGAATTTTCCGTGAACTCCTCAAGGTCGGGCCTGTTTAAGTCTGATTCATCTCCGCAGCAGCTGGGGCCTGGCACAGAGAGAAGCAGTAAATGCATGTTGAGCAGCATTGTCATGGCTGGGCCATAGTAAGCAGCCAGACTATAGTATGGTCATATGGGGTTGGGAAGTGTGGTATCTCAGGTCAGTAAGGAATGCCTCTCATTTCCCATCCTGGAGGGTATCTGAGTACCTGTCACCTATCATTGTTTTCAGAGCTGACTCCTACCCAGAAATCCGTCCTCAGCCTCTGTCAACAATCTCTTCCTCTCAGTACACCATTAAGCCAGACAAAGGGACCATCCATCTGCCTGGCACTTTCATAGGCATTTCCTCCTCCAGGAAGCTGGTCTCCTCTGTGGCAGTCCCCAGGAGCCACATATATGTATACATATATATGTATACATATATATGTAGTTTAAGTTCTCTAGGTCTTTGGGACTTTTGGTTAAGTTGGGGAAACAAGATCCACTCAGGAACACTGGTTAGCAATCAAGACAACAAAGAATCAAGGTGCTGATGAGCACTGCACATAGAGACTTCTACTTCTTGTCAGATTGGCAGGCACCTAATCTGTCAGGACCTCTGTGTCCCCATGTGTAAAATGGGGAGAATAAGCAGACATATTGAGTTTGAGGTACTGGTGAAATATAGATGCTAAGAATTAAACAACACCTGTTGACTGGATGGTGTTTTATAGAAGCTTACAAAACTTATTCGTATCATTTATCTCATTTGATAAGTGAGATAAATAGAGATCATAACATAGTAGCTATGGTAGACTGTAAAAATGACCACAAATTATTCCTTTCCTTCTGCCTACATTTTCTGGAAGTGCCCTTCCACACTGACCCTGTTTTGGCTTTGTGACGTGCCATGACTAGAAACATGCTTGAGCGTGGAGCTTGCCCTGTTACTCTTAGAATCCTGGGACCACCGTGTGCGTGAGCCTATGCTAGCCTGCTGGAGGATGAAAGAGCTCTTGGAGGAGAACCAAGTGTCCTCAGCCAACTGCCAATCACCAATGATGTGAGTGAGGCCGTGCCAGATCACCCAGCCACCACTCGACTCACCGGCTGATCAGAGACACTTGTGGGAATCCAACACAGATCTGCTGAGCTGGCTGAGATCAGAATTATGGATTATGTAAACCTCTCAAATTATGGAATTTAAACTTTTAAAAAAAGGTTGTTCTTTTAAACCACTATATTTCAATAAATATAGTCATTCTATAATGAAAGCTAACCAAGATAGAGACTCAGAGCAGCAAAGCTTTATAGCTAAGCGGTCTGGGATTGAATTATAGCTCTGTGGCTTTCTAGCCACGTGACCCTGGGCAAGGCACACCATCTTCAGAGCCTCAACGTCCTCGCCTGAACAATGCGGGTATTGGTAATGCCCATTCTGTGAGGTTGTAAGGACTCAAAAGGCTGAGAGATGTGAAACATTAGTTCAATTGCAGCTTGTCTCAGCACAAAGAAAGTAACTGCTATGGCTGTCCCATCGTTTTGATTATTAAACTAAAGATGAGAAAACTGAAATCTGAGGTGTTCAGTGACTTTCCCCAAGGTCACACAGCCATGAAATGACTGCACTTGGGACTCAGGCTCAAACTGCTTGACTCCCACTCAGTTAGGATTCCTGATAAAACTAGTGACTGGCAAGCGTTAGGGAGAAACCCTGAGTGTCTACCTGGTGACAATTACCTCCTGCCCCGATTTCAGCAGGTAGCCAAAATAGGCTGGAGATGTTAGGGCTTTTTAAACATTTTTTCTTTCTTTCTCTTTTAATGCTTTCCTTAGGCTGGAGTTAATGAATGATCCAACTGAAGTTTTATAAAAAGTAATCATTGCACAAAGTGTAACTTATTGGCAGGCACTGGCAGTTCCACCCCTTCAACCTGTCTGATTTTTTTTTTTTAAGTGAGAGGGACAGTGTGAGAGAGAGAGAGATTCAATTTTATTTAGTTTTTCATGTGGTCTTTGTTGTGTATGGTACTGGGGTTTGGACTTGCATCCTCATGCATGCCAGGCAAGTGCCATAACCGCTGAGCCACCACTCCCGCGCCTCTGTGTTTGATCTTAGCGAAGTCAGATTTTCTTTCTGTACTGTTTTCACACCCACCATTTTCTTTTCATTTTCTCACCTCAGTCCTGGCCCAGGAGATCGCTAATGTCCTTGAACTTCTTTTGGTTTCTCCCACTATAGTCCTTTCTCCTGTCCTCTCACCCTTCTCCAGCCATGGAGAAGATGTCCCACCACAACACCTCCCAGAGCTGACCCTTTATGAGGATGGCACCTGAACCCTAATAAAGGACTGGCAGGTACATACCCCTAAAGAGCAGCAGATGGCAGGCTCACCTCTCTTTTGTCATCTCCCTATGAGTTGCTGCTGGGGCTCCTTCTTCACATGAAGAATAACAATGAAGTCAGCACCTCAACAGCCAGTTAGAGAAAGTTCTGTGGGACGAATTTTAATTGATTCACTGTCTGAATTTAAGGAATTGATTTCACATTAACATCAAGGTTTGAACTTTTTTTTTTTAATCCAAATATCTGGCTGTTATCTTCTGTCAAGTCCTGTGCTCTATTGCAAGCCAAAGTCCTTTTCATTTCCGCATGTTTTCTCCAACATTTAGGTCAAATTCTTTTGCCATTCATCCAGGTGTTTTTACTGCAATTTTTCTTTTCTTTCTTTCTTTCTTTCTTTCAAGAGAAAGGGACAGTGAGAGAAAGAGAGAATCAATTTTATTTAGTTTTTCATGTAACTTTGTTGCTCTGACCCTTCATTGTGCATGGGGTCCTGGGGTTTGAACCCATGTCCTGACGCATGCC
>PVKS010013826.1:0-49838 GCA_004027875.1 Aplodontia rufa | reverse complement strand
GATCACATGAGCTTCAAAAATATTTTGGGTTGGTTTTCATCTAAGAGTTTATATAAATATTTAATTTATATAAGTGCTTATTTTTCTTTTGGCCAATTACTTAGAGCTCTTCTACAATTTTCACATTATATGAAAGTAGGAAAACAAACACAGAAGCATATCTTACAACTTTCATCCTAAAATGTCAGCCATGCACCAGGTTAATAATCAAAGCTCATTAATTTTCTAAAGAATATCTGGAGCCAAATTATTTCTGGTCGATGGATTTCCCGCCTAGAGAGTTAAAGATTTATTGTTTCCCAGTTTCCAAATACCTACTTTTTATATCTGATGATGAGCAATTTCCCCTACACTTACATTCTAAAGGGGTAGCTATTGGGGCTGGAGCAGTGGCTCTGAGGTTACAGTGCTTTCCTGGCATGTGCGAGGAACAGGTTGGAACCCCAGCACCACATACACAATGAAGTGTCAGAGCAGTGAAAGCCACATGAAAAACTAAACTAAAATTCATTCTCTCTCACTGTCCCTCCCTTGTTAACTAAAAAAAAGAAAAAAGAAAGAAAGAAAGAAGAAAAGGAAGGGGGATTTAGCTACATAGAGAAGAAAGGGTAGAAAACATGTATCTAAAATGTACAGGACTTCAGGTTTAAAACTATGACTTTTCTAAACCAAGAAACAAGGGTGTGGGTAAAGATTCAATTAAAACAAGAAGACCATGAAAAGCACCTTCATCCAAGGTCAGGCTGATTATGTAATTTTAGTGCCAGAGGGAGACACTTATAAAATTATCTTATATAAGCATCTCAAAATGACCAACTAAAAACCAGGCGTGATGGAGCCCACCTGTAATCCCAGTGACTCCGGAGGCAGGAGGATCACAAGTTCAAAGCCAGCTTCAATAACTTCACAAGATCATAGGCAACTTAGTGAAACCCTGTTTCAAAACACAAAAGAAAATTTAAAAAGGTGGGTCTGGGGATGTGGCTCAGTGGTTAAGCACCCCTGGGTTCAATCCCCAGGGCCACCACCAACAACAAAATAAACAGCTAATGTACTAATGCCCAAAAGCCATTTCAGAAATTAATTCAGGTAGACTAGTTTTACAGCCCAGTTTGTGTTTTTTAACTAGATAACCGAGTTCAAGATGGCATGTATTGAAGAACAGGACAAGTATTTTCTATTCCTGCACTTAGTATGAATACCTTGTCTTGCCTTACAGAATAGTTCATCCTCATTAGTTTGTTTTCAAGATTGAATGATAGAATGGTTTGAGGATTTTTCCTCTTCAGAGCTTTTGGGACAAAGAAAATATGATAATAAAAGCGGTAGACAGGCAACAGAAACAGGGAATTGAGAAGAGAGGTCTCAGTTGAGAGGTTCCCAGGGGAGCAGAAGGATTGAATATAGAAAATAGGACTAATTCTTATAAATGTTTTCTCTAAAAATTGTCCATGTGTCAGCTGAACAGATTTGGACACAGGCATTTTATCTTAAGTTGAAACCTGTACCATAGAAATATTCCAGCCCCCTCAGAGAATGATTGGTTTTTCCAGAGGACTAGGCAGGAAGTCCAGCTCTGGGGGGACCCAACAAACAAACCACATACACTCACTTGACCCAAAAATCAAACAGAAAAGTCATGGAAAAAAGCAGGAAAGGAACTGATTAAAAGTAAAACTGATTCCCAGTAAAGTTGGAAAGACAAACGGACCAGCGTTTCCAGCAATGTCTTCAGGGGTACTGACATGAGGGGACAGATTATACAGACAAAGGGGACTAGAGATGTAAATCATCAAGCCGTCTTAATCAAATTGTGGTCTGGTTGATCATTGTCTCAGGACTGGTAAGATCTGGTTAATGGTGATAAAAATGCTGCTATTGCCTGGGGAATACTTTAAACTCATCACAAGATGTTTATTGATTATACAGAGTGTTCCCTGGAATACAATAACCAAGAACAAAGGAGACAGATGCAAAATGGAGGCGGGGTGCCAAGTTTTTTTTTTTATATTTGAAGGACCTACTAAAGAGTCGATGTCCCTAAGTCCTGGTCACAGTTCCCTCTTTGCCTTGTCGATTTCTTAATCTTGAAGAAATTAGGGCATTGACCAATCTGGCTTTGCAGGTTGTTGACCAGGCTGTAAACTAGTATTTAAGAAGGGAACGAGCTGGATCTTTAAATAATTACTATAATACATAAGCAGAAAAGAGCCAGAAGTCTAAAAGTAGAAGCAATACTGACTCCAGCGTTCCCAGCAGATGAGACTCAGCCACTTGTCCTATATGCCAAGTGGTGAAGGGCAGGGGATTTAATCAGCAGACTGTGCCAGGAAGAACAGATACTGGGCTCCCGCGACCACAGCTGAAAGAGTGGCCCATTACAGTCAGGCCATCATCTGGTTGATATTTTCTCAGGACAGGTTTTGTGAAACTCTGGGCAGGTCATCATTTGAGGGGGCAATTCAGTTCCCATCATGAGAAGAGGGCTCCTGCTTAGGGGAAAATGTTATTGTGGGGTCATCTTTTCTGAGGCTCATCCTTGCTGGAGGAGTTTCACAGTACCATGTCATACAGATCCTCTCTTCCGTTTCTTAAATAGAGGGCCTTTGTCAAAACTGTTAATACTATGTTCTTTGCTCGGGTACCTGGTAGAAGGTTTTAGTGTCAGGCAATCATGCATAAGAACTTTCTCTATAATCTCTCAGCTTTACTTATTTTCTGTAGGACTGATACAAATGATTCTTTTCTAATAACTTTCCCCCCCTTGCCTCAGGATAACTCTCTGAAATCATTAATTATCCACTGAGGGGTTTGATCCCTTGTGGCCAAATGAACTTGTCCCATTCTCGGTCTGATCTGGTCCCACCTCAGAGGCTATGTGATAGATGGTTAAAGGACCCATTTACTCAAATCCAGGCAATGATGATATTTAGAAGGAATGACTTTTAGGCTCAGTTTACCTAGAGTCCATCATAAAGTTTAATTCTCTCTGTCCTGCCTACCATTTCAAAATGTTGAACCAGATTATTTTGTTAGAAATTATGGTTCTGCAGAATAACAAGGAAACAGTTACAACGATCTACAAGGAAAATACAAATTGAAATCAACAACAGCAATGGCCGAAGCAGTGGCTTCCTGATTATGGCACCCACCTGGCATGTGCGAGGACCTGGGTTTGGACCCCAAAACCACATACACAACAAAGTGTTAGAGCTATGAAAAACTACATAAAATTCTCATTCTCTTTCTTACTGTCCTTCTTTTTCTTAAAAAAAAAATAAGAGCAACAACAAATCCAGTTTGTATAACAGTTTTGAACCAAGAAACAATTTCTTTCTACACTAATGTGCCTTGGATATCTGGTTAGCCTCTACAAAACCATATAAACAATTTGTCAACTTCATCACACATAAAATCTTTTATAAGTTGTATTTCTTTCTAAACCCCCTTTATCAGTTCTTAAGAACATCTTTTATAATTTACTCAAACTCTTGCTTTTTATATCACTTTTATTTGTATTTTGGGACCACATAGCTTTAGTACAAAAATTTATACTTTTTTAAAAATTTTAAATGGGCTTAATTTTGGTCCTCTTTTGGGGGCTATCCTGAAATGGACTAGGGCAAAAGTTAGCCTTATTTCCTGTGAATCTGGCCTTCAACAAATCTTAACCGAAATTCTTATATTTGAAGCTAATTCTTAACCCCATTCTATTCTAGTTAGGAGTATAAGAAGACAAAATCCTCATTAATATCATATTTAAAAGATGAATTAAAAAGTTCAAGAGTTATCTTTTGTGGAAAAAGTGGCAACATGTTTCCCTGTTTTTACATTGCCAAATATATTAGCTATTCATTTGTGACCAAATACTTGATGCAAACAACTAGAGGAGGAAGTATTTATTTATTTTGGCCCACAGAGTTTCAGAGGTTTCAGTCCTGCTCAGTTGCTCTGGGCCTGAGGTGAGGCAGAACATTAGGTTAAAGGGCATGGCTGAAGAACGCCAGTAGGTTCCTGGAAGCCAGGAAGCAGATAGAAAAGAGCAAGCCACAGACAAGATCCAATCCCATGGGCATGCCCCACCTGGCTATAGTTTACACTTCCTCCCAGTAGACCTTTCAAGTCATCAATCTATTGTATTAATTAATCCACTGATGAGATTAGACCCCTCATGATCCAGTCATTTCCCAAAAGCCCCACCTCTGGACACACTTCAATACATGAACTTTTGGGAGATGTTCCAGATCCAACACCACCAGCTTTTAAATCATTCAGACTCTCATTATATTTGTAGAAATATTTTAAAACTCCCATCCCATTAAGAATAACATTTTTTCATATCTCAAATAGTTTACTTGTATATAATTATAAAATAGTAAATGATATAAATAAATCCCATCTAGATTTGATGTTTCTTAATACATGAACTGCTTTAAATTTTAAAGGGGATGTGGTTTTTGAGTAGATTGTACATTTGTCTCCTACAGAGTACATCTGTGAACAAGTACAATCTTTCAGTGATCAGCGTGGCAATGCTTAGGATGCAAATTGTTGGACACATCTAGTTATCTGTACTAAAAGATGAAAGTCATGATGCAGTTAGGAACACACACGCATAGCAGCTTTAGTTTGGAGGACACCATCTTGGCAAAGTGCTCTACTAAGAGAATTCTAGAAGAATTTTATGCTTGGGGACATAAATACAATTAATGTAATAAGAAGACAGTAATGATTAGTATTATAGCTACATAGAAATACTCTTGATATATATATATGTGTGTGTGTATATACACACAGTTCATTTTTATTTAAAAGAGGGACAGTAACAGAGAAGGAGAATTTTATTTGAGTTATCTCATGTGGCTTTTGTTGCTTTGACACATCATTGTATATGTGGTGCTAGGGTTTTGGAACCCATGAACTCTCACATGCAAGGCAAGCACTATTAACTCCAGTCCCAGCTTTTAATCTTTTTTTTTTTTAAAGAGAATCAATTTTATTTAGATTTTCATATGGCTTTCATTGCTCCAAGACTTCATTGTGTACATGGTGCTGGGATTTGAACTCTCATACTTGTGTATGACAGGCAAGCACCATAATCACTGAGCCACCACTCCAATCATCCCCACAAGCTTTTATTTTTAAAGTGAAATTTAGAGTCCAGATAAAGTGGTATAACTTTATGTGGCTCTGTTTTTAACAAGCATACGTAGGTAACATCACTGACAGAAATCAAAATAAAGCTTTAGACCTTTTTCAAGTTCAGCAGACAGTGTTAGTGAGTACAAATTGACTTATTATGCAATACAGAAGTATATCTCATATTCATGATAACAAAATACTTATTCAGTCAAAGCAAACAGATGCATACCACATTTTAAAGGGCAGGTTTACACAAAAGGCAGGGTTTACCTATTTGAATGGTACTGTAATGGTAGAAAAACCAAAAGTTTCCTTGGCCATTTTACGTTTAAGACCCAGATACAGTGCATACTGTATAAAAGGAGCACTACTGGTTACCTTGTATATTAAGCCTAATGCCCCCATGTACTAATCTATAAACATTTGTACAACATTTAGACTAAAGACGGATGTTTAGCTCTCAGATGTATACACACCTCTAGTAATGGATAAATACGGTGTCAAATATACAATAATCTAGTTGATGTTTATTTAACCAGATTGCAAAGTGATCATTTAAAAGACTTGAAAACAAGCACATACTTAAACCTTAAATCTTAGTTTCCCTAAGTAATGGAAACCTAAAAGAAGAAAACAAGAAATTATCCTGATTAAACAACAAAAAATTTGTGTTCTTTTAGCCTGTTCTTTGTAAATACTACTAAGAGAAGATGAATATATTAAGAAAGTTTCGTTGCTTTACATAGAGAAGTCAGTTTTGGTTTTATATCAGTCATCAGATTTTGACCTTAGAGAAACCCTTTAAACTTTTAAATTATTGCCAACTTAATCTCACACACAAACAAAAATCTAAACATTACATGAACTTTCTGATCTGCTTCACCCCTCCTACCACTTGTTTGTCCTCCTTTCCTTTTTCCCTCCTTGGACTCCAGGATAAAAAAAACTTACTGTACCATATAAAATCCTTTGTCTGAAACATGTATACTTAAAACATATCTCTTCTTCCTACTTGCCGGTTCTTGAAGCCTTTTTAAACAATCTTTATAAAATCTGAATTTGGACAAACTACTTTCCTAATAGTATAAAATGTTATGCTTTTCTACTTTTTTCTTCACAACATTTTAAATTCTTCTCTTTTTCATATAGCATATTTTAGAATTTTAACTTAGTAATCTTTTATTTTAATGAAAACCAAGGAGTAGGCAGTATTCAGCTGTTTTTACGCATCAGTTTTTGAAAACACATTAAATATAGCTCAACATATTATCTTACTATAGACTTTGAGAAGCCAAGCATACTTGAAGTTACTATTTAGCAATTGATATTTTAGCATTTTAACTTCAGTGTTTTTTCTATCATGTACGCTTATGTTTTCACCCAGACATATTTCAACAGCTTTTTAAAAATTATTCATGAAAGCTGAGATCGAAGATCAGCATAGTTAACCCTGTAGGTTATTTAATTTTGTTTTTTATTCCAAATAAACTATAACTTGCTGTTCTTGAAACAGAAAGCGATGACCATCTTAAATATCTAACAGACAATTACAATTCTGTTTGGCTAGCAACACAGGCAGAAAAGCATGTTAGCAATTTTAAAGACATTTTATAAACAACCCATTTGTCAAAGATTTACCCAAATCACATGAGCCAAAAGACATTTGGGCTAAATTAACAGTTTTAGTTCATGTAAGTGCATATCTATAAACCAATTTGGTGTCATGTAAATAATGTATTAACATAAGCACACCCACAAAGAACATGTAATACATATAGGTACTAAAACACACATAAAAACATATTTTAAAAAACAGTACAAAGGTTTGTAGATAGACTATTGATCTGATTATCTCCTCCATAGTCCTAAGTATCATCTCAAAGAACTATAACTTATTAAGAAGGATTTACATACAGGGCTGTAGCTGTTGCTCAGCGATTACAGTGCTTGCCTCACATGCATGAGGACCTGGATTTGAACCCTGGTACCATGTACACAGTGGAGTGTCAGAGCAACAAAAAAATGAAAAAAATAAAATTGAATTTTTCTTTAAAAGAAAAAAATAAACGGATGTAAATATATAGCCCAGAGTCTATAAAGGTGAAGCTCGTTAGATGAAGTCAATATCTTTTCCTATTTTAAAAGCTGAGCAATATTACAAATAGAAATTTCCTTTGTAATGTTAAGAAAAATCAGCCTTTGGAGACCTGTGTAGTTGTAAGTCCTCTGACCTGACTTGTTCTCTCATCAGAGGTGGTGCTTTCTAGGCCTACCCAACCTGGAATGCTTCTTTGGGCTTTCTAAAATTTATTCGTACTGTTTTAACTTATCACTGGCTTTTATAAACAACTTGATTTAAATTTTAAAAATTTCTGATTGTGTCATATTTTAGACAAGGCCAGTCAGAATTTTATATTTTATCCTTTTGTTTTACTGCCTAATAATTCCAAGTGACTGTTAGAGTTAACCCTTAAACACCTGCATTTCACCTAGGACTGGTTCAGATAGCAAACCCTCAAATAACCTTGAGGAACTGGTTTTCTTAGTGAATACAGCAGGAAATGGACAAAAAGACCAAAACCCTTCAATCAGACAGAACAGAAATACAATAAGCATGCAGACCCCAAAACTGAATTCACCAGAAAAACCATGAACTTGAAAAGACAGACGTTCTCACCAAAATTGAAATGAACGGTTATTCTAATCAATTATTTCTATGAACTTCTGGGACTCTTTAGCTCAGTGAATTTTAGGTAAACTGTGGCCAACACTGTTTGACTCATTTTGTCAGAGGCTCGTCTGTTGCCTGGAGCAAGAGGTGATGCTAGGGAAGTGTCTGGGTCAGGAAGCTGTATTAACTACAGGGGTCCTTCCCAGGCACCCACACTGCAGGTATCTCCTTTGACTTTTCTTGGAAAACCCTGAACACCAAAGAGTTCAGAGTGACTCAAAGAGTGGAGCAACCATTTCCTTTTGTGAACCTCTTGGAGGATTTTTTAGAGTTCCTTCCAACCTAGGAATGGAATGTGTTCTTCTGAACTGGAATCCTATGAGATTGCTGTTGTCACGGGACGATCATTTGCTTAAAACACCTCCATCAAGACCCTTGTCAGAGCATGTGATGCTTTTCTTTGGAGTCTGGGGACTCTCGTGTAGATGAATCTATGAGAGAACTATTGCTTCAGCCATCAAAATAAGTTTTTAGCATTTATCAAGTCAATCACAATAAACTAATAGACTAAGTCAGAGTGCACTTTCAGATACATAGACCATCCCGGTTATAATAAAAAATCACCTTTTTCTTATCCCTAGCTTTATAACTATAAATAGACCAGTAGCCCAGGAATCTCCTTAAGGGGTGACCTCCAGAATAGAAATAGCACTTTTATTCTTTTATTATTTTATACCAATGGTAACACAGATCTCAGACATCCTGGTTTTTCTGTGTATTTTACATTGTATTCATACCAGTTAGCAGCATAAAGTTTCAGAATCCAAACTTACCTTCAACAACAGCAAAAGCTCAAATTGGCTCAAAAGATTCCCAAATGACAAGGTAAAGAAGAGATGAGGCCCAGAGTAAACTGTTAGGAGAACTTACAGGGGTCAAACTTTAGGGCCAGTAGAGTAAAAAATATTTCTCTGCTTCATCAAATGATCTATGTATATAGAAAGAGCCAATGCTGTCCTGAAGTGGAAAGAGAGGGACCTTGAAATGAATGTGATGTTGGCAGCCACATCAGACTCTCCTCCTTTTCTGCCCTTTTCATTCTGGCGTTAGCTAACTGTAAATAGCTAATGCCCAAAGGGTGTGGTTTCTCCCAGGACGGCTCAGTGAAGGTGTTTCAGATTCCCAGACCAGTGGTCCAAATCCAGGGATTCCGAAAAATCAGGTCCAGCTCCTTACCCCAAAAACCACATGAAAAAAATGATGAAAAGCAGGAAATGAACTTTAATCCATATATCTATACTGGGACAACAGTGTTTCCATCCCTGTCTTCAGAGATACTAACGTGAGCTTCCTGATTCTTTAGATACATGTAGTTGAGCAGTCTTGGTCAAATTGTGGTCCAGTTGATTGCTATCTCAGGATTGGTCAGGCCTTGACAGTTGCTGTTGGTGGGGAAATGATTTTAATTCATCACAAGAGAGTTATTGATCATAATGTTGTTCCTGGAACTGTTTCCTCAGAGAAAAGGACACAGATACAAAATGGAGGCAGAGATGCCAAGTTTTTGTGTTTTCAGACCCAACTATAGAGTCAGTGTCCCTAGCAAAAGCAGTCTCTATGTTCTGGTTACATTGAGAGCTTTGTCTACTGAGGAAATAGCCCAGGACAAAGGGAGTAGATCCAATAGATGACTGGCGGAGAAGTAGACAATTTCTTTTCCAGTGGCTTGGCCATTTATGAAGGCAAGCATTTCAAGGAACAGAGCTCTTTAGTTTGGGACTTTTCAGTTTTGACTCAAAATACATGAAGAAGTCCTTTTCATCTCTAGAGATTTTATAACTGCATTTTCTAAGGAGTTTCCCATTATTTATCTTTGGTAAGTTTCACCTAAATCTCTGACAAAGCACCGATTCTGGGTCCATCCATAGTTCTTATTCATTAAATTGGCCAGAGTTCCAGATGGAGTTCTAAATTTATTGGAGTCAGGTGAACTCCTGATTCCCTGTCTTCTAGTAATCTTACTTACTGGAGGTCTCAAGTATTTCCAGTTAATTTTCATTATCAGACCCAATCGAATACTGGACTGAATCCAAGAGTTGCTCAAATAAAGTAATAAAGCTCAAAATGAGAATTCGAGGGCTTGAATTCAAGAGGGAACTAATCTATAACTTCCAGTTACTGTGAGAGAACAACATATCTGATGGGTACCTGTGCTTGATCAATCACCAGGGGTTACTGAAGATCTCCTTCTGATGTCAAACTCTGCTAAAATTAATTTGTCAAAAGTTTATTAGCACAAAGAACAGTTCATGAATCAGGCAGCACTCAAAACAGGAAGAAGGTTAGAGTTCTGCACAAAACAATAAGCACTGAGCTCTTACAGGACAGACACAATTAGAGAAATCACCTGTACGGCTACAGATTGGCATCTGACTTATTTGGGCATACTGTGATGAGTTGCCTACCTGTGACTGACTGAAACTTAGCTGTCTGTTACACTAAGGAGGTTGTGGTTCATTATGCAAAAAATCAAATAAGAACTTTAGCTTGAAGTGTCTATATTATTTAAGTTACTACCCCACCCCGAACATCATAAGTCTTTAGTATCCTCTATCTCATCAGGAAATGAGCAGAGGTGATCACACCAGTATACTTCTGTAATTGCACACTCAGCACCAAACTACATTACTATTTTACCCAATGTTATCACACCATTAGCTTGTGTTAAATATGCTGTGACATAAAATGCTCAATTATTGTGTGTGTATGTACATTTACTCATTAGCTTCTTTTTAGTAGTTCTTTCTCATTTCATCCTATGTTTTTCTCACATACTTGAGATATTGTTCCTCGAGGCCCTGTCTTCTTAAGTTTAGAAATAGAGAACCATTATAGCTAAATGGTCAGGCCAGGGATGAAAACAAACCTAGCCATCTATAATCAGCAATACTTGCTTTATATTTAAATGATCACCTAGGAATTTCCATATAATTTTCTCTAACATGCTATATTCTGCTAATTTTCTTTCAGAATTTTCAACAAAAGATCACATCTTCCATGACATGCCTTCTCATGCTCCTTTCAGGCATTCAACACTTGAAATGCAATCTTGCTATTGAAAATCTCTCTCCAAAAATCTCAATGACACATCAAACTACAATGTGACTCCTTCTCCCACACGTAAAGAATCTCTTGATATGTAAAGATTAAGTAGCAACCTTATTCTGCAAATACCTTCCTCTGTGATCTTTGTAACCTCATTGTTCAACCCCTTTATCAGTAAAAATATGACCATAACCAGGTATGATGGCACACATCTGTAATCCCAACAGCTCAGGAGGCTGAGGCAGGAGGATCACAAGTTCAAAGGCAGCCTCAGCAGTTTAGCAAGGCCCTACACAACTTAATAAGACCCTGTCTCAAATGAAAAATAAGGCTCAGTGGTAGAGTACCCCGGTTTAATTCCTGGTACAAAAAAAAAAAAAAAGTATGACCATAGCACAATATCTACAGTGAAGTCAGATAACTTTAAAAGGAAGCATTTATAATATCATGTGAACCCTTTATAAGACACATCATCAATCAAAAGTATTGGAGTTAGAGTAAAGACAAGCAGTTAAGAAGTATGCAATAGCAGAACAAACAGCTTTTTCTCTGTATTAAAATGCTTTTTATCATGCAAGAACCTTCCCCTAACCAGTTCTCAATATGACTAAAGCAAAACAGGCTTCTTCCACCCTTAAGATTTATTACACATGTATAGGCACAAGACAAATTAGTATCCAGGAAGATGGTAAATTCTACACACTGGGAAACAGAACCATGAATATTGACATTAAAACAGAACTGTTACATTATACTTCCAGCACAGGTTACACCTCATTATCCAATTGGACATGAGAAACAAACACAAAGCCCTGAAGATAGAGAAATGTTAATCAAAATGTCTTTAATTTGTCCTTACATGGCTTTGGCTAAGGTAGGGTTGCCAGATTTAACAAATAAAATACTGATGCTCATTTAAATTCCAATTTCAGATAATTGTTTTTAGTTCATTCTGAATAGTACATGGGACTTGCATATACTAAAAATAATTCACTGTTTGAGATTCATGTTTTTCTTTTCCACTGGGTGTTCTATATTTTATTTGGCAATTAGGCTAAGGTCAGAGTAACATGACTGTCATTGGAATTCACACCAGTATACCATGCCTTAACTGAACGTTTTGATCCAGACCACTGCAGAGGAGGAAAACTATCTTTCCTTTTAATCATTTTAGGCTCATGTCCAAGTTCCCTATAACAAACAATGAGACTAAAACATACAAATTTATGTAACATAATTTTTACATCCCATGAAATTCTTTGTAAGGAAATGAAGGCCAAGTAATCAGTCAAACCTGCATGTTTTTTCCCGTAAGTGTACTGGAAAATGAAGAGTTGTGGAAAAATATAATAGGGCACCAACATTGGGAAATTTAGCAGGACCTGCTGAGGTTCTCCGCCATGCCTTCAGAGATTAGGTTGCTCCTTTCTTTTGGTTAGAAAGCTGACACCTGTAATGTGAGGGTCTAATCTGCTTCAGAGGAAGGTTAGAAAATCCTTCAGCTTCATGAATCAGAGGGAAAGGATGCAGGAAGGTCAGAGAGAACATCCTACTTCTTTTTTCCTCAAATTCCTCTGTCTTACAATACTCAAACTGCTAAAGTGCTATATTTTTATGGGTAACATGTCCTGAACCCTACACACACTGAGAAAGTTATGGTGCTCATGCAAGGAGAATATAGGGCCTAATTTTAGCATAGATAGAATGTATAATTATCTCACTGGGAATTCAAAAGTTAAGAAAAACTGCAGTGACCTGATCATCTATCACATGTGTCTATCCTCACAAATTTCCCAAGGTCCTAAATACATAGAAGAAACTACCCTGGCATGGAGGATGCCCTAGCTCCAGGGTAAAGGGACACAGTAGAGAGATTTTCTGGGCTATAGATTTGCTGCTGCAAAGGGCAGGTCTTAGACCTCCAGAGTACCCACAGGAGAAAGCATCAGCTACAAACGTTTGACACGACCAGAGCGAGAAGCCACTTATGACAGTTCCTGTCATCACCTTAGAACTTCCTTCCTTCCAGAATTACAGGTAGGGAACGAGGGTCCAAGAAAGGTACCGATGAGTTTGTCTTACCTCTTGCCTCTTCCCTCAAATGCCTCAGCCTACAGTTAAAAGACCTCAAACTTGTTTGAGTGTTCAACAAATAAATTTCTTAATAAAATAAAAAAGACCTCAAACTTATTCTTGATTAATGTGCTAATTAATCTTACACAGAATTTTTAAAATCATGCTTGAAGAATGTTGGATTTCTTAAAGTAACTCTATAGGTTAAGCACAAGCACACACATTTGGGAATCAGCTAAATTTTCATCCGATGAATGGATGGATAAAAGCTCTCTCCAGCTAAAATTAGAGGTCATTTAGATTATATCCTATGATTCATGTGTATCGCTACATTGGTTATTTTGTGATAGAGATGAAAATGGAGCCCTTTCTGTTAAAATGAGGTTGACTAGAATAGTTTAAGATAAATGTATCTGTGTCCACCTGTCCATCATATTGATCAGCTAAGTGAAATGCTGCCCTGTCCTGGCCACTTTTGCTGTGATGATCTTCTTTTGTTGGCCAAATGAGAATGAGTTTCAATTTCATATGTGTGCACACCAAGATGCTTTTTATGCATTTGGGAGTTTGCCATTGGACACTTTTGTTTTTCACTTCTGATATTCAACAAGAATGGGGAGGGAATATACATTAAAATTCCCTGTAGATGTGTCTGAAATTTTTCCTACCTAAGCAATGGTTTCCTTTGAGCCACTCCGTAGTTTTCTATCCAAAAACTTCATGCAGCTTTTTCCCCCCTTGTTTTACAGTTTCTTCCAACTCTCACAGATTCCTAGATTCCTTTCTGCCAGATATGGAACAATGCTAGACAGATTAACCTCAAGAAACTGAGAACAAGGAAGACATATAAGCATATCTGGAATCAATAACAAAATCTATCACAATAATGTATAACATAAGAAACTCTTGACACAGCCAAAACATGATATTAGCCAAATACTTCACAATTCTGGAGGCAGAAGTTGTTTGAAAGTAAAAATAGTAGATAGTTTTAGCATAGACAGAATGTATAAATTCCTATAATATAATTATCTCACTAGGCATTCAAAAGAGTCAAGAATAAAAATGCAGTGACCTGATCTTTTATCACATATGTCTATCTTCACAAATGTGCAACGGTCCTAAGTGCATAGAAGGAGCTACCCCATTGTATTTTCCTTGCTATTATCTTTCATAAGGATAACCATTTCCACATTTGAGAAAGGAAAATGCGTACTTGTTAACAAAACTAAAATTTCATGTCGTATCTTTAGTCCATTAGTCAAGCTCAGATTTCCATCCCAAACCATTATTTATTGT
Organism: Aplodontia rufa; assembly: GCA_004027875.1. Taxonomy (NCBI): domain Eukaryota; kingdom Metazoa; phylum Chordata; class Mammalia; order Rodentia; family Aplodontiidae; genus Aplodontia; species Aplodontia rufa. The sequence continues at coordinate 35,548 of PVKS010013826.1, read as the reverse complement.
TTTACTAATCATTTTCTTTAAATATATAAAAAGCTTACTTTGAAGACAATAATCAAGAAATGTAATTTATTATGCTTTCAAATATTTCTGAAAAGCTGTTTGCTAATAACAACCAGTTCTTCAGAAGAAATTTAAAAAGAAATAAAGTACAGTGTTATTGGATCACAAATTAGAAGTCCTGGCTGAAATCTCCTGAGGAAACCTGGCATGCACGCATGCACGCGCACGTGCGCACACACACACACACACACACATACACACGCTTCTGCACCATAAACAGTCTTGAAATGAAGCATTCATGCCAATGAGCAATTCCACCTAGGAGTCGTAGTGTAGAAGACTATCTAATCTAAAACACATTGGTATATGATTTCTCATTCCTTTCCACCCTAGTCCTTTCCCAGTATTAGTTTTTACAGTGGAATAACTAAAATGGATGCAATATAACCAAAGATTTAAGTGAAACCCCTGCCTATGTAGGCTAATCAAAACAAATTTTCCAACCAATTTATTTAAAATAAACCAAGCTCTGCAATGTATCCAGAACATTTATTTATTTTAATTTCTACTATGGGCTTTACTTTGAAAGCTGTTCCTATACCAGCTACAGTAGGAGAACATTAAATTATATTTTTGAAGCCCTGGGACTTACCTTTGGCCTTAATGATGCTGGATTGGATGGGTTTTGCCTTGTTCACTATAATTCCTTTCTTTCTGCCTATTAAATTTATACTACTCTTATTCCATATAACTTTTTTTCCCATTGGAAACATTCTCTACCAGACATTTGAAAATTCACACAAGTAAAATTCAGGGAAAAATCATCAATTTTCCTGCTAGCTACCTTAAACTTTTTTTAAAACAATTTTGATGTTTGTTTACTAAGACTGACAAAAATAAGTACACATCAGAACATATGTATTTTATCTTTATGTACCATGTACCATGCATACACACACATACTTTTCACTTAACATTATTTTATTAGCATTTTCCATGTAATCCCATAATTTCTGCAAATATTTTTCACGGCATCTAGTATTTTGAGATGATGTACCAGGATTCATTTCATCATTTCCTTATGATTAAACATTCTATTTCCAGTTTTTCGCATTAATGACTATCTGATGAACTTTGAATGTAAAATTCTTTTTTTTGTATTGGTAGATTCTCAAGGAAAGAATCACTGTTCAGAGGATATCAGGCTTAAGATTCTTCATACATATTTATAGCTGTTCAGCAAGATAATACTGATTACCAGTAATGGTGTACTCCATTACACTTACTAGTGAGATGAAAACATTATTACCTTAATTTGATAGGCAAAGAACTGGATCCCATTATAACTTTTAGTGTACTTTAAAAAAATCAGACATATATGTATACATGGACCTTACAGGACCTTTCATGAAAAGCAGTAATCCCCCATATCCTCCCACTCTTCTCTCACCCCTACTCCTTTTCCTACTCCAAAGAGACAAACATGTTGCAGCCCATGTTGCTGCCCTGACTTTCAACTGTATGACCAAAAGTTACAGAGCTTGAGCTTGAGAACTTGACATTCTCCCCCCCTATTCAGAGTGCTGATCTGGTGTGAGGAAACCCACCTGGGCACAGAGATGAGCTACACAGGAGTCTTTCTGTTGCAGCACACTAAAATATCTCATGTACCAAGTCAGGGTGTTAAGTTGCTTTTGCCTTGCTTCTTGCTCCTTAGTGCATTTCACTCAGTGGTCTATCATTGGGCCATTCTGCCAGCCTTATTTCAGCCAGTCACAGGAATGATAGGGTCAGTCATTCTTAGCTCTTTCATGGAGCCAATTTTCTCCATCCTCAAAGTCCAGGGGCATGCAGTTAGTTGCAAGATTAATCACTGCTGCCTTCTTATAAAGAGTACCTTTTGCTTTTGTTTTTCCAGATTAGTTTGTGAAATAGCAGAGCTTATGTAGAAATACAGATTCGAGAGGCTGAGTTGGGACAGAGACTAGGGGCAAATTCCTTAAGCTATGATTCCATCTTCTTGCCTGTAAATTAGCAGTAATTCTGTTGTAATGATTATCCATGTCTCATGCTTAAGAACCATTTGTTCTAGCTGTAAGAATTTTATTCCACTTAATTCCTGCCATCTGGAATGAACACCATCCATTCTAATAGATGTTTTCTTGCTGTAGACCTTACAATTTAACTATATATTGCTTTGAAGCATGGTCCAATTCTATATTCTAATTCTCCAACCAGGCCTCCTCAGGATTCAGTGCAAGAGACTTTTTGTGCTCTGCCACATCCTTAAACTATTATTCCCTTATTTTTTTTAAGAGAGAGGAACAGTGAGAGAGAGAGAATCGATATATTTGGTTTTTCATGTGGCTTTCATTGCTCTAACGCTTCATTGTATACCTGGTGCTGGGGCTCAAACCCGCATCCTCATGCATAACAGGCAAGCACTATAACTGCCGAGCCACTGCTCCAGCCCTGAAACTAGTATTCTTACTGATATTTTAAGTTATAAAAGATGTGCAGCTCAAAAATTAGATGAAAATGATTCAAAGATCTGGATATTAAACCAGCAACTTTACAATTGCTTGAAAAAGAAGTAGGATCAACACTACATGACATAGGGGCCGGCACTACCTTCCTTAACAGGACTCCCATGGCGCAAGCAGTAAAGTCAAGAATAAATGAATGTGATGCAATTAAATTAAAAAGCTTTTGCACAGCTAAAGATTTAGTCAAGAGTGTCAAGAGAGATCCTACAGAATGGGAGAAAATCGTTGCCTGCTACTCTTCAGACAGAGGGCTAATATTCAGAATATACAAAGAAACTAAAAAAGCTAAACACCAAAATCACAAATAATCCAATCAATAAATGTTTATGGGACTAAAAAGAAGCTTCTCAGTGGAGGAAGCCCAAAAAGCCCATAAACATATGGAGAAAATGCTGTACATCATTAGCAATAAGAGAAATGCAAATCAAAACTTCACTGAGATTCCACCTCACTCCTGTCAGAGTGGCAAAAAATGAAAAATACAAACAATGACAGATGCTGGAATGGCTGTGGGAATAGAAGAACACTGTCACATTGCTGGTGGGACTGCAAACTGGTTTATCCACTCTGGAAAGCAGTGTGGAGACTCCTCAAAAATTAGGGCTGGAACCACCTTATGACCCAACTATCCCACTCCTGGGTATTTCCCCAAAAGAACTAGAATCAGTATATTATAGAGATACAGCTTCATCAATGTTTATAGCAGCTCAGTTTACTATAGCTAAATTATGGAACCAGGCCAGGTGCCCCTCACTCAACCAGTAGATTCAAAAACTTTGGTACATATATACAATAGAATACTACTCAGCTATTAGAGAAAACAATATTATGGCATTTGCAGCCAAATGGATGGCGATGGAAAAATTATGCTAAGTGAACAGGGGGAATCTTGCCTAGGATTTTGGGAGACTAAGGGAGGGGGGCTGAAGGGGAAGAGGGAAAATGAAGGATATTAAGGAGACTGGAGGGAGGGAGTATGGGGGAATCAACTCAGAGGGGAAACCTTCAACTTCCATGAGAAGTCCATTTAACATGGGGGTTTAATAGAGGTAAACATGGAACTATGGGGAATCCAAGGGGAAAACCATGAAATGACATCAGCCTTGGCTTGCTCTGTCATTATACACTTAGTCTTGATTGTTTGATAATGATTCCCTCCTAACTGTAAGCCCATACTTAATGAATAAAAATAAATAAAAGTAGGCAGCTTCTTCTGACAAAAAAAAAGATGTGCACCTCGATTTATTTCAGGGCTGTTAAATTCATAAATTAATTTGGGGAAATTGACACCTGTGTTGTAGATAATCTTCTCCGTTTACGACATGTACTCCAAATCTCTGGTGTCAGAACTCTATTGGAGAAGCAGAATCACATTGTTAGCTGATTGATAGCTGGCTAAGCAATATTAGGCTGTTGTATTTCATCAGATGGTGAAGCTTGAAGTTCACCAGGCAAGAAATTAGAAAGAAAAGATGGATGGAACATAGGAAAGGTCAAGGACCAGTTGGAACCCATAAGGAAAGAATCAAGTCCATATTAATTCTCGCACCTGAGATCGTGAGGGGGCGTCCTGTGCAGGAAGTTGGCATCCCTCTGCATGAAGCTAATCACACACCTGCCAAGAAAAGAAGCTGCAGGAGTTTCCATGGTAAGGTGGTGGAGCTGCAGCCCCAGCTGCTGCCCACACTAAAGCTCAAGGTCATGACATGTGAGCTATTACAGTGGCTTCTGCTTAAATTTCACTTCCCAAGTAGCCTCTAGCAAAGGTCTCCAGTGACTCACTCCAACGCGAGATATACAGAAAGGAAACAGGGGAAAGTAGTTCAGCCTCGCCAAGCAGACACATTGCAAACCTAACACCATCTCTCAGGGATTTTTAATGGATCCTTCATGTCTCACTTGCATAATTGTGTACAAGTGTATTGCCACCATCAGTGTGATCTCTACACAATATATTTACTATACAGTTGCAAACATACCAATTCCCTAATTCCCTTCAAGCCAACATTGCTTTCTAAACTGAAATAGCTGAAAATGGCAAGAATAAAACCTAAAACCATGCTGAGCAGTCCAACTTCAAATTTATGAATAAAAATTCTAGCTAAGCCTTCAGGATTGCCTGCCAAACTGCTATTCCATTTCCATGGTCCATTCACTTTACTGTTCTCCTCTATTATTGTTCTTTAGCTTCTCAAATCTCCAAAATGTCCTTTTCTCATTAGCCTGCTTGGGCTGTCATAACTAAATATCAGTCTCAGAGGCTTAAACAAGAGAAATTTATTTTCTTACATTTCTGAAGGCTTGAATTCAGAGACCAAGGTGCTGCCCCTATTTTGTTCCTTGGTGAGGACCTTCCTCTGGGTTCCAGACAGCCACCTCCTGTCTTCACGTGGTAGAAGGACAGAAAAGGCAAGCTCTCCGGTATCTTATAAGGCACTAATCCCATCAAGAGAACCCCCACGCCCTCACCTAGCCTCAATTAGCTCTCACAGTTTCTACCTCCAAACTATCACTTTGTTCAATAAGTTTTCAACTTACGGGTTTGAGGGGAATACAGTTCAGTCTGCAATACCTTCGTTCCTCTGTCTGAATTAATGTTTCTGCTTCTTATTTTTATAGAAAATGAAAACGATGAAAAGAACACGAATACATCATTGAACCTACAAATCCATCAACTCACCCACATTCCTCCACTCTACTCCCCACCTGTTAAAATGGTTGAAAGAAACATTTCCTTATGGGACCAACTGCGGCTCTGGTGCATTAGAACCTCACTCTAGCAACAGTCCTTTCTTCTGCAATATAGGTTTCTTCCTCTCTCATGAGCATGTTATATCTCCAATATGATAAAACTCCTCCCTTAATCTTATTCTGTTTAGAACAAAATTCAGAGGTGGAACAGACCCACCTCCTCCCTCCCACTCTATACTGGCTGAATTCCAGGACACTTTCATTGAATGTAAACTAAAACTGTTCTTGTGAAGTCACCAGGGGGTTCATCAACAAAGCTCATCATCAGTCTCCATTTTATCTGATCCACTGGCTGATTTTAATAACAGAGAGAACTCCCTCTACCAAAATACTTCTTCATGTTTTGGGGGAAATGGTACTAAAATCTCTTCCTACATTAGTAACCACTTTCTCCCAAGATCCTTTGCTGAATCTGTCATTGCCTAACTTCTCAAGGTCAGAATGCCTGCTAACTGAATCCTCTGTCCTCTTTTGTAGTTATACTCACATTTAAGTGACCTCATTCTTAAAATCATTCAAGATCTAGTGATTTCTAAATGTGTAGCTCTAGCCCCAGTCCTCAGACCTATATATGCAACTACTTAGTCAACATCTCCACCTAAATGTCTAATTGCAACAAACACTTGAAATGTTCAGATTCCTAGTTCTCCTCCTAAACAGTGTGGTGCACCCAGATTCCCCTTTTCAGTAAATGGTCACTCTATTTATCCAATTATAAAGGCCAAAATCTGTGAAATCATCCCTCCTCTTTCTCACATGCCACAGAGTCAACTCATCAGTAAATCTCCTTGTTGCCGCTTTCAAAATTCATACAAAATCTATAGACTTCTAAATGCCTGGCCCATGTACTATTCTTCCTAGACAATCATAGACACTACCTATAAAGCCTCTCTGCTCCCAGTTTTGCAAGTCTATAAAGCCATTAGAATAGACCTTAAATTGTTATATCAGACATATCCTCAAAATCTACTAATCTCTCCTTTCTAAGAGAATAATCCAATCTTTGAACATGCTCTGCAGATCCTATACTATGGCCCAAAATTATCTGACCACAATTCCATTCTCCCTTTAGTTACTATAACTCCCTGGCAACACTATCCTTCTTGCTATACTTAGAACATGTCAAGCATGCTCCAACTACAGGATTTTTGGACCTATTATTCTTTTTACCTCCTAAAATAACTTCATAGTTAAATTGTAACTTGTCAAATCTCTCATGAATATCACCTCTCCGTAGAGACTATTGTTGGACACCTTAAATAGAATGGCATCCCTATGAATTCTACCCCTCATTCTGTTCTACTTATCTTCCTATCAATAATCAAATCTGGCATAGAAGCATAAACTGTCCAGATTTGAATTCTGTCTCCAATTTGTTGCAACATGGGCAAATATCTTACCTTTGATTCAAGCTGCACACCTGTAAAATGGGGATGATACAACCTACCTTTTACAGTTGTTATATAATAATTTTAAGTATTTAAGAGTATGAGAGAGAAACACTCAGAAAAATGTCTATGTAGTATAAATACTACATATGTGCTACTTGCTATTATAAATGCCATTGTCCCCTGATTTTGGAATGTAAGCTCAATGATAGCATAATTCTTTTCTTATTCCCTATTGTGTCCCTAGTATTTAGTAGCATTGCACCCTATTATTTGTTGAATGAATTCAAGGGCATTATTAGTACATGCATCATGTGTCTATCCACTTAATTCACCTAATAAAATGTTTAGTTGCCTCTGGATATTTCTAGATATTAAAACACAAACCCTAAATAGTATTTTCTTACTTTTCTATATTTATTATTATAACTTGTTTTGTATACTTCTTAATTGAACAGAACTTTTACATTAATAGCCCTTGTTGTTCTTCCATCTCATATTAAGTAAACACATCAGAGTAGCTACTACATGAGAATAAATAAGAGAAATAAGCCAGGTACCGAAAGCAGTACCATATGATCTCTCTCATGTGCAGTTTCATCTCATTGAAGTTGAGAGTAGAATAGTGGTTACTATAGGCTTGGTGACTGGCAGAGATGGCTGATCAAAGCACACATAATTACACTAGAGAAGAGAAATAAGTTCAAAATAAGTTCCAGAGGTCTACTGTATGGCATAGTAACTATAGCTAATATGACACATTGTATTCTTAAAACTGTAGAGGGTGGATATTAAGACTTCTTACTACAAAAAAAAATAACTGCCTGAGGTAATGTATTTTTTTTTTATATGAATAACTTTCAAAACTTTTGATAGTGTTAGCTAGATTTAACCATTCCAGGAAATAATACATACTCCAGAACATCACATTGTACATTAATTTTAAGTTAACATATAATATTGCATGTGTTTAGAAAGAAATTCTCTTAACAGAGTGCTTCAAAGCTTATTACATTTCATTTTTAGGGGCTGGAGTGGTGACTCAGCGGTTACGGCACTTGTCTGGCAAGCACGAGGACACGAATTCAAACTCCAGCACCACTTACACAACAAAGTGTCCGAGCAATGAAGGCCACATGAAAAACTAAATAAAATTGATTCTTTGTCCTTCTCTCACTGTTCCTCTCCTTTAAAAAAATTTTTAATTTCATTTTTAAATTCAATGAAATGGCCAAATAATGTATTTTCCATTTAGCCTAGTCAGGTCGTAAGAGTTTCTGCGTGGCAGTCAGTTGCTGCAATCTGGATACATGAACCTGAGATCACACAGACATGAGCTCAACTCCCAGCTGTGAATGAAAAGCCCAAAACTTCGAGCAAGTCACTAAATCTCTGATTCTATTATGTTCATATTTCCTCAAAGTTCTCTTTAATAACTGATTTAAAAAGGATAATGTTCTTGAAGTAATTCATAAGCTAACATTTTTATACTGAATATTATGTATCTTTTTCCCCTTTCTTAAAATCATTTTTGAATACTTCACTTATTTGACAAGTGAGTATGGAAAATATACATCTTATCCATTAATTTAGCCACTGAGATAATCTAATCAAAATATCACCAGAAACATGATTATAGTGCCACGCAATAGGTGCTTGAGAGCAGATGCTCACTTAACATTTCGCAAATACATCAGCAGACGGCTGTAGAAAGCTCAACTGTGGTCTCTTCCTAGAGACTCCTACGTAAAGCTATCATTTATCCTGTGTTGGTGAAGGCCAACATTTTCAGTTCATGTGTATTTCAGCACACTCTATTTCATGCATGTCGGTGGCTAGAATGGGGAAGCAGATCTGGGAGGTACAAAGTGGAGCAAGGAGACCCCAAGTAGCAGAATGACACCACAGTTTTGGTGTTTGAAAAAAGCCAAAGAATGTTCCAAAATAGAAAACTCTTCAGTAATTTATTTTGATAAACATTCAGTTCCATCACTAGCAGCATAGTTCAACCATTGCATAAGGAAGTGCCATCAGTACCAAATGAAAAACTTCATACAACATCTAAATACCCTTCGACTGTTTCGTTTTCTGAGTTTCCAGTAAGCACTTAATTGTGAGATAAGGCAAAAGTCCAAAATACCACCCTGCTATTTTTCCAATTTCAAGAAAAATAGACATCATTAAAGTTAAACCTAAAAATATTATATTCACCTATCATCATCCATCTTTACTTAGAAAACAATAGGTGACTATCAAAATAAAGTTTGATTGATTCTAGGTTCTCAAAACACAGATGAATGGTTTTGGACAGATGCTTCATCAATGACAAATTGGCCTTGAGGGAAATAGGACCACCTTGGAAAAAAGCCATACATCCAACTACTCGGAGTTTCAGCAGCACTCATGAAACTATTTTCTAATCTTAAATTTCTAAGCAAACTTTTCTTAAGATAAATATTAAGGAACTCTTTTTAAATTAGATTTAAATAAATCCACTAAAGGCTAAGATTACAGCTTTAAGTAACCCACTAATCAACTCTCCAATTTTTATGGCAATAAAATTATTGGCAAGATTTTGCAAAGTGGTTGATGGCATCAACCACAAAGCTCTGTTTATAAGTATATATTATCACATTAAGGGAACAGTGTTTTGATTTTTAAAGAATTCCATTGAAGTTCTGACCTTTAACTGATCTGATTAATACTTTTTCTTGCAGAGATTATATTTCATTGTTGACAGCCCTCAGTAGGAACAAAAAATTTTCCATTTCTGGGTACCTATGATTAGCATTGTTTAGCACCAAAAGATGTGAAATTTTCTCCTAGATATTATCCAGAAATTAAGGTGGAAGAATCTGTGGTCAGTTTAAACAGTGCTTTCAAGAGAAAGCAAGAATAATATAGGAAATTTCATAGCTAGGTATATTATTACTGAGATGTTTCTGCTGAGCTGATGTTAACTATTATCTGATCTTAGAATTACAAACAAATATACTCACACACAAAGACCACCACCACATACAAGGAAGACTCATGATGTTAGGAATGTCTTCTCAATCTTGTCACCCTATCTGTTATTTTATCACTTCATATTCTTGTACATTTTGTAGCCTCTTCATTATCTTGAGACCTGTTTTAATACCAGGTTCTGGAAATCAGCTGACCAAACCTCAAGTGCAAAGAGCAAATTCAAAACCAACAAAGTATGCCTTAAGTCCTCCTGACCACATGGAAGTGCATTTATAGCTGTGTTCTCATAAATATAACTGTTTACATATGTTCACTTATGTACAAAGTGTTCACTTGTGTCAAACAAGTGATAGCAAGTCCTACAAGAGTTTGCCATTCTGCTTTACTTTACATTTTAAGTACTTAGTACCTGTCCTAGGTGGTTCTCATAGGTGATAAAGGATGAGTTGTGATAACTGAGTTCTTGCCCTCTTATCCTATAACTGTTAAATAAATGCTCTAACATAATAGAAATAGTAAACCCTGAGAAGCACCACCAAAGTGCTCTCTCCAATGATTGAGGGTTATCAGAAACCTAAGATCTTGTACTCAAGTGCAAGTATCCTTCCCATAGAACTTTGAATCCTTTATATGCCTCTGTCCCTCTCTTGGAGCATTTGCCAAATAACATTGTGTGGTCCAGATGGTGACTATTCCCTCATCCTCATAGTTCAGCATGCTTCCAGGGGAAGCGGTCTAAACACGTTTAATAACTTAAAAATTCTGCTTCTCACGTATCTTTTTCAAAGTTCCTTTCTTTTCCATTCTCCTTCTGGCCTTCAGGATTCTCTCAATTCAATTAACAGAACAATTGCACTTTCAGGCATAAAAGGCACAATAGTGTTAGGCAAAATAAGGTCATGCAAATAAAAACATCTATACTCCCCAGAGAGCAATTTAACACTAATCCAGTCCAGTGTTTCCTGAGTATGCTCTTTGAAATCCACCTCCCCCTTCCACACATGCACACAAAATAAATAAATCAGCAAGTATAACAACTTTGGAATTAATTCTTTGGTCTGGGGTTCTACCAATGGGATTCAAAAGTACCCTTTATATTTCTGCTTTCTTTCCCATCCTCCATTTCTACAGCAAAAGGCTTGCTCACTGTACACCGCCTGTCTTTTTCCCAACTCATGGTTGCTGACTCTCAGGGCCTGCTTCCCTTTAACTTCAGCCTGTACATCTGATCCATGAGATCACAGTGGCCTCTCTGACCTTTCACCTTCTCCCAATACTGCCTATTTCAAATTACGGAATCCAACCACCCCAGCCCATCTTTTAAAGATAGTCTCATAACTCGCTGGTCAACATGCAGACTGATTGCTCTTTGAGGCCTGCCTCTGGTCCTCCAGCCTTACATAGCGTGTGATCCCAAGGTACAAAAAGACCATCTAGACTTACATTTTTGGCTGCCACCGATGAAAGCTTACCAGCTTCCCTCTGATCCCATCTAGGGAGACAACCATGATTACTGTGAGTTATGCCCACTGCAGATCCTTAGCCCCTGTTGCTACAGTGTGTGGCCCCCACCCCTAGCCCCACTGTTAGCCACTGAACCCCTCCCCTAGCTCCCATGAGTGTAGCCACTAAGCTTACTGGGGAAATATCCTTGGTTGACTGAAGCCTCTCACCCCATAGCTTACTGCTCTTGCCCCTTTCATTCTCCTTCTTTCTGTTCTAAATGCTCTCTTGTAGATTTTCTTCTGCAGAGCACTCCTTCAGTAAATCTGCACCTGAAACCTTGTCTCAGGCTATTTCTAGAGAATATAATCTAAGAAACCTGTCCTATGAGCCAAGTTCCCTTTGTAACTTTATTGGAAATAATTCTTCCCACTCTTTGCTGCAGTAATAACTTTATATAATGTTGGAAAGTTCAGAAGGTAGATTCTACTTTGTTCCCAAACACTAGTGTCATTCAGAGATAACTGCAAAATTCTAATGAAACAATTTTACCACAAAGCCTTTTGTGATGAAATTAAGTGAAATCAACTATAACCAGCTTAGCAATTATATAGACCACATTATTTTTTTTAAAAAAATCAAATTTCCAAGACTCAAATTCTTGAACCGACTAGCCTAGTGGTAAATAAAAACATTCCCACTTATTTAAGAACTCAAAATGAAAACCTACTTAAAAGTGCTTTATAAAATAAAGTAGAATATTTGCCATTAGGATCCCCCAAAAAAAACAGTAGAAAAGAAAAAGGAACCCAAAATAGAAATTTACACCATACAGATAAGAAAAATTATTATAGACTCATTATTAAAAGCTTAAATTTATCTCTTATAGTGTGTTTCATGCCGAAGTATATGTTTTTCATGAAGCTGTTTGAGACAATCAATGTAGAGCTCAATTAAAAGTAAGCTGGAGTAATGGCTTGGTGGTTACGGTGTTTTCCTGGCATGTGCAAGGACGCGGGTTCAATCCCCAGCACCACATACACAACGAAGTGTAGGAGCAACAAAAGCCACATGAAAAACTAAATAAAATTCTTTCTTTCTCTCCTTCTCTCTTTTAAAAAACAATAATTCCAGGAACCAGGCTCAGTAGTGCATGCCTGTAATCCCAGCTATGTGAGAGACAGAGGCAGGAGAATTACAAGTTCAAGGCTAACCTTGGCAAATTAGCAAGGGCCTGTCTCAAAATTAGTAAAATAGAGCAAGGGAGCTGGGGATAGAGCTCAGTGGTTAAAACCTTCATGAGTTCAATCCCCAGTATTGTGAAGAATTATTATTCCAAGGGAAAATTTTTAATTTATGTGATAAATATCTCTTATTCTGCTAATAACTTTTTCTGCTATTAACTGATTAAGGGACAGTGAATTTCACACTTCAAAGACATGAAAATAATTATATGTAAAATTTAATGGTATTGTCACTTATGTCATTGATGTTACTATTTCTGAAACCTCCAGAAAAAAATTTTTTTTTTGCTTTTAGTAAAATAAACCTTAGCCTTTTGTTTTTGCTTGATAATCCCACTATTAATTTGACTTCTCTACAATGCATTGACTTGTTTTGTTTTTAGATTCCTTCCAATACTAGGGGTTTCTTACAAAATGTAACCCATGTGTAGCGTTTTCCATCATGATATTCTTCCATTCTTTTCCAGTTTCTCTAAACAATAAAGATTATAGACTAATTTCTATATTTTGGGTCCCTCTACATGAAGTGGTTAAGGAGGATTTCTTCTAGTTAAGAAATCACTTAAGAGTTTGATAAAGGAAAACCCTTCATCAAATAGTATCAGTAAAGCATAAATATTAGTACCTATCCAGTAGAGAAGACATCATCCAGATAATAGAGAAACTCATATGGTACGTTGTATTGCTGCTGCTCTTATTGTATTACAACTACTTCCCAAAAATTCTTCCTTTCATTTTCTGGATACCATGGTGCTTGCCTGAAATTCCAGCTACCCAAAAGGCTGAGGCAGGAGGATCACAAGTTCAAAGGCAGCCTCAGCAACTTAGCAAGTCCTTGACATACAACAAAATGTAGAAAAGTGGGGGAGCTGGGTATGTAGCTCAGAAATAGAACCCTCCCAATCAACCCTGAAAACTACAGAAAGAACATCATCATCTTGACTCAAATAGAAATTGCTAAATGAGCATCTATTCCATCTGCTTTGTAAAGTGGACTTCTGTGCAGCCAATAATGAAACAGTGAAAAACTATATTTCAAACTCCCTTGAAGCTAGGATTCTAGATGCCACGCAGGTTCTACCAATGACATCCACTCATCCAAGATCTGGAAGATGGACGTTGGGTGGAAGCCAACGCTCTATTTAATTGCTGCATTCTATGGTCAGTTGTAGCCAGGGACAAAGGGTCTTTCTGAAACAGTGCTCCATTGCCTGATCTCTACTGTAGGAATGACCAGCAACAGGTGTGAAGGCTGCTGTGGTGGCCTAGGGATTCCTGCCCCTTGACTATGACAGAGGACCCTCCTCTGCTAATCCACCAGTACCACAGGACTGCTGTTCTGAATGTCATTCCTGGAAGGCTTGCCTAGAGGCTACTCTTTCCTTGTTTTGAATATTTTCTGCTTCAAATAGCTATATTTTTATTTCTTGCAACTCTATTCTGACTGATAATTGTCTCACAAAGAACACTGAGAGACAAAAGAACCCTGAAGTGTATTTGAAGTAAATCAGAAAACCCGAGTTTATAAGTTTGAAATCATTTCCAAGAAACTTAGCCATTGAAGATCAAACTCTGTTGTAGCCTCTGGCACCTGGTGGAGAGGCAATAACTGATTAATTACGCTGATAAGAAGTGCAACAGAGTGCAGAGTGGAGTCTTTGAAGTCAGACAGGACTGTGCAGTCTAATGGGCTCCCTTTTACAGCTATAGTTTCCAGACAGCCTGGCAAACGGTAGCAAAATCAAAGAAGAAACCTATTCTGAGATAAAGAAACCTATTCCAAGATAAAGATCAAAGTTTCATGGTTGTCACTGAAACATCGGTATCCCATGACTGAGCAGGTAATCCATGCTAAACTAGACCAGGTGGACAGACAGACCAGAGCACAGTAAAGAGTGACAGCCTTGAAGGGTAACAGTCCTGAGTTTGTCCATCAAATTTGCTACAAACTGGCTGAATGACCTTCAACATTTTCCTGTGTCTCTGAGCTCCATTTACACAATCAATTAAAAGAAAAGCTAAGGAAATAATTTGATTACACAGAATAAAAAATTGAGCATTAAAATGAGAAAGCAAAAAGATAAATAGCAGGAAATAGAACTACAAGGACTAATAATGTCTCACAGACCCTGAGACAGAGAAAAGGAAACATTTTCCTACAGTGAGAAGAAAAATAAAAGTGGTCTGGAGATGCAAAGAATCTGAGACAGGCCCTCCTGCTGCATTACACTATGAAGACCTGAGGTCTGTTCTCAGCAGCAGAGGCATGCACAAGGGTTTCTATTATAATTCTGTTTTCACTCAAAACTTGCCCCAAATTTCCTTTTGAGATGGAATTTTCCAGTATTTTCTACAGCTAAAATTGATTATTTGAGGTGCATTTAAAAAAGACACACTTGTCATTAGATTGCAAGGAAACTGGAGACACAAAATCATAAGATATTTGTAAAAAGTTAACTATGTTAGCTTGTCTACAGGAATCATTAACAAGTAATTACATTTTTAAGTGAAATTTAGCATGCAAAAGGGTTTCCAATGAGGACTTTTATTTTCCTTTCAAAGTTCTGAATGTGGACAATACTGATGAACACACACACCTGTGTGCATTCCACGAGTGCAGTTCCACATATCCTCTGCTTCTTCGAGCCAGAATCACAACGCACGTTAATTGCATCCACAGCATCCATGCACAATTTCTGCAGCCAACATGGCATGAGAATTACTGGTCCATTCAGCTGAATTAGTCAAACTGTTGGTCAGTTTAGTGAAATAAAACAACCGTTTTCCCATGAAAATCAAGCTTGTTTGCATATATACAAATCTATAATCTCCCAGGTAATATGATTTTCATCATCTAAACAACCGTGTCAAAGGAGCAGAATGTATGCATCTTGATTATACATTCGAAGCATGGATTTCACTATACTTTTCAGAATGACTAATCATGTTTGATAAGGTTTAATCTCCATCTAGTGCCACTTTTCTTTAAGGAAGTTGACTTTGTTCAGACAGAGGTAGATCTGAACATTACAATTGTCTTGAAGTTGGTTCAAAAGCATGTTGTTTCCTAGGAAAACATAAGTTCCAGACCATTCAGGAGATACCAGCAAGTGATACAAGAAAATGGATATAACTTGGAGACCAGGCTTAATTTAGAATGTGGTTTCATGCAGATGTTTGAACAGAGTAGAAATCAGGAAATCTGGCACAAATGTTGAACTGTCTGGCATTAAGTACCTGACTACTGGCACCCTTCAGGTAGTGATGTTTTTGATAGGACAGCGAGGTGCTACAAAACCTTTACTATTGGATGCCAGCTTCCTGTAGTATCCTGTACAGCATATCAACAGCATGTTCAAGGAACTTCAGGCTAACAATTTCCATGTGCCTCTGGTAGAAACAATAGCCCTTTCCCCAGCCAAGGTTTCTCTCTCACCTGCCAGCATGATGTCAGTTTCAGCCACAGTCCACTTCACAGAAGTGTGGAGGAAGGACCACTTCAGCAAGATCCCACAGCACCTGTGGTCACTATGACAAGCAGGACAACCTATCATCCTCTCCTGCCCAGGGGTTTTATACTGGCCTCCCACCAGGGTTGTGGTAGCATCCCCTGGTGGCAACCTCATCACCTCTTGCCTGTGGCGTGGATTCCTATGCCTACACACAGAACCACTGAAGCCATTTCATCTCCAGTTCATTGGAAAAGGTGGCAAAACTCCGTGTGTGAAAATGTTCATTATATGGTCCTCTTCTCCTGTTTCTGTTCTGGTCTCATCAACTTTCTCTTTTAACCCTCCAATCCATTCTGAAATCCATTTTTATCTTACCATTAGAGCAACTGCAAAAACATGCTTCCATCCCAATTCTTCCCTGCTCAACAGTTTCAGGTTCATAAAACAATAAGCAGTTCTAAGTATATCTATTATACCATTAAGGCTGTACTGAGTGGGGAAAAAATCTAATGGTAGCATATAGTTTGCTATTTACTACATTCCAGATACCATACTTTACATACACAAAGAGGAAATGGAATAATGGTTAATATCAGTTAACCTATATTCAAATCCCAATTTGAACATTTACTAGTTTTGTATTCTGAGAAAATTAATATTCCAAAGGTCTTTAATTTTCTCCTCTACAAAATAAAAATACCACCAGTACTTATCTCAGGGATATTTTTAGAATTCACTGAGATAATGCATCTAAGGCTGCTGGTGAATGTCCAGCACTTAATAAATATGAAATGCTGTGTGTTAGCCCTTACTGATATTAATATCAATGTGCATATATATGTATTGATATATATACTCTTTTTTTCCATAGAAGGAAGATCACCTAACCCTACTACAAAGAAGAAAATAGCTCAGAAACGTCAAAGAATCATCCCCAAGATCAAGTGCCTGGCAATTGCTGCAAAGGGCTCTATTTCCAGTCTGACTACAAAACCTGGCTTCTGAAACAGCACAGCAGTGATTTCTGCCCTGTGGTCTTTGAACCTGCAGCCACATCTGTGTGCCCACTGGGGTTTCCACATTCATCCACTTGCTGCGGCTACTCATAGCTGGCTTTCATCATCATTATTTAGTTTCACAGATAATATTGATTCAGCTAAACAAAGCTCATCACTTCTCGCTTGCAGAAGCAGGAATGCTTTCCTCTTGGTGTTCTTATAAGGCTAATGTGTGAACAAGAATATGAAAGTGTGAGTCTCTTAGCACCCACAGCATGAAAGAGCTATTTTCCCAACTAGAAAAATGGTGGGTAAATATGATTCTTAAGTATACGTGCCTCAAAGGAATTCTCACTTTTTGGGCCAAAAACATTGCACTTGATGGAAGGGGCACTCATGGAAGCCCTCCGAGCAGGTGAACCAGTTTTGTGTTGTTATATTTTAACCCTGGAAGAAAATTCTGGAATCTTTTCTTAGGCTGTGCTGAAGAACAGTTACTCCCTGAAATATTAGAGGAATATTTAATATTCCTTTAATATTAAATCAACTGGTCCCAGTTGACCTCTCAGGAGCCAGCAGTTTGTTTGACTGCTCCCTCCTCACACCCAGCAATGGATATACCCTTCGGGGAACCTCTTTTAATCCAGCCCATCTTTTTCATCTCCTGTTCTATCACTTCTTCTCTATGACCTTACTAACTTCTCTCCTAGAATATTTTAGCAGATTCTAACCATGCTGTTGAATCCATCATTGAAATGCACATACCACACAACCCATAGCACAAATTAAAATTCTTTTTTTTAACTAAAGTCTCCTTAGTTTGCCATTCAAGTACATCTATGAGCTGGTTGTAGGAATAACTTTCCATTTATTTTACCCATTTATACCCTGTGCTGTCTTTCTTTTAATCTGGGGATTGAACTCAGAGGTGCTTTACCACTTAGCTTCATCCTCAGTCCTTTCCTATTTTTTTTTTACTTTGAAACACAGCCTTGCTAAATTGTTGAGGCTGGCTTTGAACTTGTGATCCTCTTGCCTCTGCCTCCAAGTTGTTGGAATTGCAGATGTACATCACCATGTCTGGCCGCCATATTTTCTTTACGTTATGCTTTTGCCCATATTGTTACATCCACCTGGAGATCTCAACCACCCTTGCACACGTTTGCATCTAGCCCTTCTCTCAAAATAGTTCCAAGGCCAGCTTCTCTGTCCAGCTGTCTGATTCTCACAAGCAAATGTGATTTTTCCCACACACGATTCCATGCCCGCATATCACACAATTCTGCTAATTTTATGCTACTCCAAGGGGAGGAAAAATTTGCCCAGCTTAGGTTCTCCAGCTTGGAAACCTATAAACTGGACTTGTTAGAGTAGGTAGCTAGGTAGACACGAGCAAGGGAGGTGGGGATAGGAACTCAGGCTCTCCCAGTAGGCAGCACCCAACTGGCGATGACACTGCCCAGAGATAGTCTTCTTGCAGTCAGGAAGCTCCCCTTCAATCTGGAGAAAACCGATATGGTCTATGCTGGAAAAACTTCCAACACGGAGAAACCAGCACAGGAGCACTTAACTGCCCCAAATACCTGAGGAGGGAGGTCCTCAGACCAAGCAGAAAAATTCACCATGTGGGAAAACCCAGGCTGTTTCCTTTCTAAGTTGTCCAGCTCCATGTATCTCATATCCTAACTTCCGTTTCACTAAACAAACCCTTAATGCTTTTACTGTCTCTGGACAGAAATTTCTCTTTTGGGCAAACAAGAACTGAGGAAACCTCTACCCAGTGGCAGAATGCAGCAAAGAGACAAATTGTTAACATGCACGTTGTGAGTGCAGACATGCAACATCCAGCAAGCAATCTCCCAGAGGCAACTGGAACTTGGGCTTCTGCACCACCACAGCTCAACGAAGGAAAGGCAATCAACTTGTGGGCCTCTGGGCAGGGCAGGCAGGTCATGAGAAGGTGACAAGGAAATTATGGTAAACAGGATTATTTAGTCAGGTTTACTGTGCCATTTTAAGTCAGGTGACTCCAGAAGAATTACTAGGCAGAATACATCTTTACAATCAATTTCCTTTACAAAGGGAAAACTTCTGCAGTATTTTTAGAGTGTTTTCCACTCTTCCTTTTGGTGGCCTTTAGCTCAAAATAATCCTTATGATAAAGAAGAAAATTTGGGAGGTGGCATATTCTGGTACCTCTCAGCACTACCACTCATTCCTGTGCTTCTAAAAACACCCAGTCTTGCCTAATATTGCTATATTTTAATTGTTCTAACATAGATTAAACTTGAGAGTTTTTTTTTCTTTGTTTTTAGTACCAGGGATTGAACCCTGGGGCATTTAACCACTAAGCCACATCTGCAGCCCTTTTTATTTCTTATTTTGATACAAGGTCTCCTTCAGTTGCTTAGTGCCTCTGAGTTGCTGAGCTGACCTTGAACTCTCTATCCTCCTGCCTCAGCCTCAAGCCGCTGGGATTACAGACATGCACCACAGTGCCCAGCTGACATCTTTCTTCTTTCTCCTTCAGCCAAAAAGATGCTTTAAAAGAAAAGAATTAGAAAACAAATGAGGTCTATCTCCTCTGAAAGGAGGGTAATGGGTGGGAACTGAGCATCCTGGAAAAACCTACTCATCATTCACACCCTCCAGAGAGAAAAGCACTTGCAATCACTAAAAACTGGATTATTTAGACGAAGATCAGTGTGAATGAGTGGCTCCATTGCCCTGGAAAGAAAGAACAAAAGCTTTTCTATTTCTAAGTAAGAGTGGACTCTGGATTGAGAGCATCGGCCAGGAGCCTCCTGGGACTTGGCACATGCTCATTCCAATCCTAACCTCCTGAAGATATCCTCTGGCCTCGGAAGTGACAGAACTGTTAAAAAGAGGTCTTATCCCAACGTCTCAAGGAAAGAACCAGGTTGGCCCCTGAGCTCACAAGTCTCCAGTGACCTTGTCCAGGATCTTCAGGAGGAAGTGGGTCTTGACAGCCAAGAGGACTCTGGGCTCTGTGCATCAGCATTACATGAGATACCTACTCTTTCTCAGGTTGGCACCATGCATCTGGCTGAGTTTTAGCCCTAGGGGAACTCTCAAAAGGGATTATCTTGAATTTGCTGATGATAAATGAGGAGAGATGTGTCAATCATCTTGTCCCTTTAGTGACCTGGAACCCACAGCAACACTGTGAACTGTTGAAGAAAGAGCCACCTCAGTTATCACAGTGAAACCATTTTAGTGGTTGATCTCTTATTCATGGATGTTTAATAGTGAGGCGGGAATTTGGGGATATAGAGAAAGAATGATGTACTGAGTATCAAAAGGGAAGTGTCCGTGAACTGACAGAATGCAGGGAAAGCCCATGAGCCTTCGGAATGCCAAGCAACTCCTAAGCAGCCTATCCCCAGCCTGTGTCCTTGTGCCTGAGCCCTTGCCTTAGAAAGTAGCATGATAAAGAGTAATACCAAGCACAAGGAAAAGAGCCCCAACTCCACCTCTACAGCCCTGAGCTACTGTCCCGCTACAACATTAAACACCCCAACCAAGGGGGTGCTGCCTCCCGTTGTCAAGACAGCCTATACTCTTTTCCTTAGGGTATGCAATTCCTAAATAAATCCATCTGTTCCTACATGGTTGACATGTACCGAAATTTTTTTCTGTCACATCTATCAAGGACACCGTTGACCTGAGTTGAGATTCCCCTCTCTGGGACCTTTTTAGACCCTCCTCCAGTAAAAACAGCACCTTGCACACCCAATGTTAATATTTATTAACTAAATGTTATATTGTCAGGTCTCAATATCCATTGGGGGGGTTGGTCTCAAGACTTTCAGCAGACACCAAATCTACAAATGTTCAAGTCCCTTCTATAATGTGGAATGGTATTTCTATATAACCTACACACATCCTATCATACATTTTAATTTCTAGATTACCTACAGTACTTAACATGATATAAATGCTGTGTAAATAGTTCTCATACTGTATGATTTGGGGAATAACAAAAAATCCTGCACATGTTCAATATAATTTCTTTTCAAATATTTTCAATTTGTGTTGAATCCTCAGATGTGAAACCCAAATCAACTGTAGTTACATTTGTACTTGATGTTTTATATCCTTAGATAAGAAATTTATCTCACTTGGATTTTTTTCTAAAAGAGCATAAATGACAGATTGTACATAAGATTTAAAATGTGATATTTTTATGATTAAAATATTTATATTCCTCACTTAATAATACATATATTCTTAATATATATAAGGAAGCAACCTAGATGTAAGAATAATGGAGATGGAAAGTCACAACTCCTGTACCCAAGAAACTGAAAGAATCCAGGGAATGTCACTTCAAAGTATAGTGCCTATTACACTAATTATTTGAAAGGCACTTGGAGATTAGCAGACGCTGGGATGAGGCTTTTCTCTAAAGTTCACTTATCTCTCTAAAGAACAGACCAACCAAAGAGGAACTCAATTGCCTTAAATCTTCTTATTGAAATTTCACATCAGGTGCAGTGGTGGGCACCTATAATCCCAGTTACAGGGGAGGAGGAAGCAGGAGAATGGAAAGTCCAAAGGCAGCCTCAGCAACCTAGCAAGACCCTACCTCAAAATAAAAGAGGATGGAGATATAACTCAGTGGGAAGCTCACTTGCCTAGAATGTTTGCGGTCCTGGGTTCAATCCCCAGCATGGAAGGAAGAAGGAAGGAGATTTCATTCACCAAGGATGATTAGACTGACATCACAGAGATGAGACTGAAAATCAATCACCACGTCTGGAGCCCAGAGGAGCTTTGCTCCAGACCACTGTTTGTTCTTTGGGCCCATTTCTCTCTCCTAAATGTATTGAACTCCCTCTGAAATTGCCTATATATGCCCCTTCCCTCCCCCTTATGAAGAAGGGGGTACAAGCTGTTTAACCTCACTGGGTTATTGGGAGCTCACCTTCCTGTGGGCCACCATGTATGCAAATACATTAATATGCCTCTCCTCTCTATTGATGTCTATTGATAGTTTATTTTAGCAGACTTAGAGATTCAAAACCCCAGAGGGGAAGGCATTTTCTTCACCCTTACAAAATGTGCAATACATTTAGATAGACATTCACCAAATGTTCACATATGCAAACTTTATTTAGTAAAAAAAAAAAAAATTAGTAAGCATCTTCCTGTCTATCTAACACTTGGCCCAGCACTAGGTAACAGCACTAGTTCTGCCCTCAACATAACTATTGAATGAAAAACATGTTCAGCTGATAATAAAGTGATAAATCCTGATGAGCACTATGAAGAAAACAAATTAGGGAAAGTATTAGAAAATTACCCACCGAGATAGGCCAGGGAAGATCTCAACACAGAGATTGGGTTTCAGCTGAGACATGAAGGTCAAGAAATAATCATTGATGGCAACTGAGGTCAGACAGAATAGTGTGTGGAATGCTCTAAGGTCAGAAATTGCTTCTAAGTAGATACTGCAAGACATTTTGAAAGTTTAAACTGTTGCAAGGATGAAGATATATGGGTATATTCCTTTCAGCAAATTATTTACTGAGTAAATACAATGAACTGGAAACACAGTGGTAAATAAAGTCCTAAAAAGTTACTACTGTCTTAAAACTTACAATCAACTCATGTAAGAGACACTGAGCATAAAATTCCAGGTGTGATGAGGGTCAAGTGTAATATTAATGCAGTTAGCAATTAGATTTTGCCAAGCCTAAATGGAGTGGGGCAGTTCTTTCAGTAGAATTGATACTTAACCCAAAAGTTAAAAGCAGTTATTCAATGGATAAGAAAGAGACAGAGGAGATGGTCTGGGAACAGTTGGGTCAACTGGTTGTAACTCTGGCTGTGGGGATGGGCATACGCGTTCTTTAAGGAAATGACTTCCAGGAATTTACAGGCAGTTTGAATTGGATGGGTGATAGGGAAGGAGGTATTCAGGTATGGAATATAAAACAAAAGCCTGAAAGTACTACTCTAGGCTTAGAAAAGAAAGGAATTGTAGTCTCACATTCGAGCCTGAAAATCACCAAGAAGAATCACTTGGCTTTTTATCTCTTGTATTACGTTACTATATTATACTTTATCCCTCTCTTCTGTCTCTAAAGGTGCACTATTATGTGTTTTAATTCTTTTCAAAACTGCTGATAAGAGTGCATTTGGATTCTTCTCCTTATGACACATTTTGTTTATTTTTAACTGAAACTGCTTTCCTTGAGGGGGAAAGTGGAGATTTTATGAGAACTAAATTTTGTCACAAAACAACTATATATCCTTCCCCTCTCCAAAGCTTTTAAAGTAATTCTGAATTCAGAACATTTCTGATTTTCTTTTCCTTTCCACCACAAAAGCATGCAGGAGAGCAAGAAAAAGGTTGCAAATGCATTCCTTCATTTGAAAGCATGATTCATGCGAAAGACTAAAATATCTATTGTTTTGCTAGAAACTTTAGCAAATGATGGAAAAACCATATGATTTATTCCAATTTTTATCTTGTGACATTGTTCTGGCTCTTCAAAATACTTTAGCTTTACATATCAAAACTTGCTATTTTAAATACAGCCTATAACATGACAAATTATCCAATGATCTGCAGAATTTACAACACTAGGGAAGTCATATGAGCATAGATGAACTCTGCTTTTAGAAGTAGTGTGCAGAAATCTTGAGCCCTGAACCTTCTCTGTGAAGTCTTGCTATCTTCCTTGGAAGATCTGGGATTTTTCTGTACTCAGCCTTTCATTAAAGCATTTATAATTGATTGTAGGTATTGTTCACATGCCTGCCTCCTTCACTAAACCCAGTACCTCAAGGGCAGTGACTGATTATTGTTTAACTATGTTACCTTGCACGTAGATGGTCAAACATATATATCTACAGGAACAAATGTGAACAAAATTATTAAGATATACTATTGAGTTAAAGATTGAACCTTTGTTTCAGTGACATGTATCAAACTCAAAAGGAGATGTTCATCTAAAGAGACCTCCTCTCCTCACAACTTCACCAATGTCCAATATCCCCTCAGCCATTTTGACACCTAGTTCTTTTAAATGTTTACCCTCCTTCCATGTATTCACTCCCATGATCCCGCAAGTCTAAGCAGCATTGCTATGTTTAAACATCTGGGACTCATCATGCTCTTTCTGTTAATCAAAGTTCTGGAAATCAACTCCAGATGTTGACTAACTAAAGTTACACAAGCATTGCTCACATTTTTAGCTACAATCAGACCTATCTTCCCTTATCTTGAAAGTAGCTTAATTTGTATAGGTAGGAGTTACACTTTTCACTATTTTTTTAAATTAACTCCTAATACAAACATAAGGCTAATACATTGCCACAGAAGTGAATTAATATCAATAAAAATGTAACTAAATGATTTCCAAGAATATACTTTGAATTAACTCAAAGCTGTCATAAGAAAGAAAAAGTTCATATTATCCAAGTACCCATTACTGGACACCATGATGGGTAATTACACATGTATTATCTTACTTAACTGATTTAATTCTCATAATAACTGTGTGAAATAGAAATTATCTCCATTATATAACTGAAGAAATACAGGCCCATAAAAGTTTAATTACCTTGTTGAAAATCATATGCTTAATGTCTAAGCTGAGATTATAGCCTAGCTTTTCTGACCCCAAATTCAGTATTCTTTCCATATGTTGCTTTTCTCTGCAATCTCAGACCATATGAGCCAGAAGGATGAATTTGGAAAAAAGAAAAAAAATATACCTACAAATCTGCTTGGAAACCATTTTTCCAAGGAAGTTTAAATGTAAAACCTATGTCTCCTTTTCAAATGTAATCTAGTACTTTTTCCATATGTTATTAAAATTGTTAATTATCTGATCATTGAATTTTCATGATGCCCAGAAAGGTCTGGCATGTGAGAAAAATAAATCAATATAATTCCAAT
The DNA here is from genome assembly GCA_004027875.1 of Aplodontia rufa. NCBI lineage: Eukaryota > Metazoa > Chordata > Mammalia > Rodentia > Aplodontiidae > Aplodontia > Aplodontia rufa. The sequence goes on along the minus strand of PVKS010013826.1, from coordinate 10,823 downwards.
GCTAGAGGCTCTATAATATGTACTTTATATTTCAGAGGTGATGCAAAACCCTAAAATGAAACCAGCGTGCTATCAATAAAAGCCAGGGACTCACTTATGATGTTGGCGGAACTGTAGGACCAAAGTTCCAAATGGCCCAGCCTTGACAAAGAAACTTGATCCTGCATAACTATGACAAATTTACTTTTAAAAGCAGCATTGGGCTTAAAAATGTAAGAAATCTCCAACAATGAAGACAAATAAAAGTTGTGTAGGGAGAAGAGAAAGAAAGAAAAGAAAGTAGAGGAATAAGAAAAAGGACAGTAAGCTAAATCCTGAATTTTGCAGCAAGCAAACAATGAAAATCAAGCCTCCCTAATTTTAAAAAACATACTAAAGCCAAGAATCATGTAGACCATTCCTCAAGGTTAGGATGCCTAATATTAAGGATGGATCCTCCATAGGAATTGATGTAATTGTAAATTGTCCTTTATAATTATCAAAGATTAAATATAATTAAAATAAATCCAGTTTTTTTTTAAATCACCTAACAATAAGTAAATAAGTCACTGTAAGAGTCATAGAAAACAACTTAAAAAAATAAACTGCCAAAAACTGGAGATAATAGAACTACTCTGTGGGAAACAAATTGACCTTATAAAATGTCTAAGGTAATTTTTAAACACAGTAAAAATAAAAATGAGTGATTATTGGAAATAGCCAAGCAGATTGGTTTTAAAAAGCTCAAGTGGAAGGTTTAGAATTGTAAAACAAATACACTGAGCAATATTTTGGCTATTCTGGGTCTTCTGTCATTCCATACAAATTTGAGTATTGCTTTTTCTATATCCGTAAAGAATGACATTGGTATCTTGACAAGGATTGCATTAAATCTGTATATGACCTTGGGTAGAATGGCCATTTTGATGATATTGACTCTACCTAATCATGAACATGGAATGTTTTTCAGTCTACTCATATCTTCTGTAATTTCTTAAAGTTCAATAGTTTTCATTGTATAGGTCTTTCACATCCTTTGTAAGATTTATGCCCAAGTATTTTATTTTTTGGAGAAGGTAAATGGGACAGATTTCCTGATTTCTTCTTCAGAGGATTTGTTTCTGGAGTATAGGAAAGCTAATGATTTATTGGTGTTGATTTTATAGCCACCACTTTGCTGAAATTGTTTATAAGCTCTAGAAGTCTGCTGGTAGAGCTTATAGGGCTTCTAGGTAGAGGATGATCATGTCATCAGCAAATAGAGACAACTTGACTTCCTCTTTTCCTATTTGAATTCCTTTGATTTCCTTCTCTTGTTTGATAGCTCTGGCAAAGGTTTCAAGGACTATACTGAATAAAAGTGGTGCATATGGACAGCCTTGTCTTATTCCTGAATTCAGTGAAAATGCTTTCAGTCTCCATTGAGGATAATATTGGCTATAGGTCTGTCACAAATGGATCTTACATAGTTAAAATTTCTTCCATTGAACCCTATCCTCTCCAGAGTTTAGAGCATAAAAGGATGCTGAATTTTATCAATGACCTTTTCTGCATCAATTGAGATGATTACATGATTTTTATTTTTAATTCTCTTTAAGTGGTGAATTACACTTATTGATTTGCAAATGTTGAACCAGCCCTGTTTTCCTGGAATGAAGCCCACTTGATCATGATGCATTATCTTTTTAATGTAATTTTGGATCTGATTAGCTAGAATTTTATTGAGGATTTTTGCATCTATGTTCATCAGGGAAACTGGTCTATAGCTTTCTTTTCTTGATGTATCTTTTTTAGATTTTGGTATCAGTGTTATATTTGCTTCATAAAAAGTGTTTGGTAGTGCTCCGACCCTTTCGATTTCATGGAAGAGCTTATACAAGATTGTTGTTAATTCTTCTGTAAAAATTTGGTAGAATTTCAATGTCTTCTGCTGTTAATCTGGAGGTGACCAAGCAAGGAGGAGGAGGCAGGTGGTATCTCAATTCTAGACCTGAAATTACACTGCTAGACTATAGTAATAAAAACAGCATGGTATTGGTATCAAAACAGAATTGAAGGCCAGTGGAATAGAATAGATTCTAAGATGAACTCCTATACCTTTAACTATCTGATATTTGATAAAGGGGGCAAAAAGCATAGTGTGGAAGAATGATAGCCTGTTCAACAAATGCTGTTGCACAAATTGGACAGTCATATGTCAACAACTGAAATTGGATCCTTACCTTTCACCCTGCACAAAAATTAAATCAAAATGGTTCAGAGATCTGGATATTAAACTAGCAACTCTACAATTGCTTGAAAATGAAGTTGGATCAACATTACATGCCATAGGGGTATGCGCTACCTTCCTTAACAGGACTCCCATGGTACAAGCAGTAAAGTCGAGAATAAATGAATGGGATGCAATTGAACTAAAAAGCTTTTGCACAGCTAAAGATTTAGTGAAGAGTCTCAAAAGAGAACCTACAGAATGGGAGAAAATTTTTGCCTGCTACACCTCAGATGGAGGGCTAATATCCAGAATATACAATCAACTCAAAAAACTAAATACCAAAATCACAAATAATCCAATTAATAAACGGGCTATGGAACTAAAAAGACCCTTCTCAATGGAGGAAGTTCAAAAAGCCCATAAACATATGAGAAAATGGTCTACATCAGTAGGAATCATATAAATGCAAATCAAAACTTCACTGAGATTCCATGTCACTCCTGTCAGAGTGGCAAAAATGAAGAATATGAACAGTGACAGATGCTGGAGGGGATGTGGGAAAAGAAGAACACTGTTACATTTCTGATGGGACTACAGACTGGTACAGCCACTCTGGAAAGCAGTATGGAGACTCCTCAAAAAATTAGGGCTGGAACTAATTAGGGCTATCCCACTCCTGGGTATTTTTCCCAAAGTGCTAGAATCGACTTATTATAGAGATAGAGCTTCATCAATGTTTATAGCAGCTCAATTTACTATAGCTAAATTATGGAACCAACCCAGAAGCTCCTCACTTGATGAGTGGATTCAAAAACTTTTGTACATAAATACAATGGAATACAACTCGGCTATCAGAGAAAATGATATTATGGCATTTGCAGCCCAATGGATGGAGATGGAAAAAATTTTGTTAAGTGATATATTCCAAACTCAAACTCAAGAACCAAATGTTTTCTCTCAGTTGTGGAAGCCAGAATACAAGTGAAAACAGTATGATAGACCGCTAACCTAACAACTACCTCAACATGTATGAATTTTTACATAATCATAGGGAACCTTACCTAGGTTACTGGGGGCATGTAGGGAGGGGGCCGGGAGGGGGGAAGGGACTAGGAAAGACATCAAGGAGACCAGAAAGAGGTAGTATGGGGGAATCTAATCAGTGGGGAACCTCCGAATTCCAGGAGAAGTCCAATTAACTTGGGGCTTAAGTAGGGGGACACATGGAACCGTGGGGAATCCAAGCGGGGTAAGCCATGGATTGGCACCAGCCTTGGCTTATTCTGTCATTATACTTTTGTGCTTGATTGTTTGATGATGAAACCCTCTTAAATGTAAGACCATGTTTAACAAATAAAAGTTAAAAAACATACACTGAAATTGCTCAATGGATGTGTAGTGAACGGCATTAGAAACAGCTGAAGAGACGATGGGTGCAGGAGCTGAAGAATTTGCCACTCTGAAAGACGAGGATGTGACTATAAGAGGGGTTAAGACCTACTGAAGGCAGAATTAAAATGAAAAGATCAAACTTACAGTTAATTGTTAATATTGAAAAACAATACAGAGTATATGAAAAAGAGGTAATATTATGAGGACTGCATTTTTATTGGTAAGCTAATAAAAATTTACAAGTAAACTTTGGCAAAACTTCAGAAGTTATCAAAGACAGAAAAAACAGAACACGTAAAAAGATGATTTAGTCTAACAGCACACTTCTCAATGACTTCAATGAAAGTCAGAGGTCTCTCAAGTAATATCTTCAAGATACTATAGTTATTTCACTTAGTATCTTATTTTTTAAGATACTAGTATTATCTTTCACTTAGTACTTTATTATTATAAAAATTATGTTAAATTATATCATTGAGTAACATTTCCTAAAGTAAAGATGAGTTTACCACCAACAGACCTTTACTAATGTATTCTAAAAGGGAGAGATTCTAGAAAGTTGTGAAGTACAAGAAAGAATGGTGATCAAAAAAATTGTTAAACCTGTAGCTTGATATGAAGAGAAATAAAGTAATATAATAAAGTGAGGAATGACTTCAGGGTTCATAAAGACAAAATTTCTACACTTATACTATTCAATGCACTATCTCCTAGCCAAAAGTTGTTATTAAATTTAAATAAAGTTAATAATGTTTCTCTGTCACACTAACCACGTTTCTACTGTATTGTAATAAACAGCTACATGTGGATAGAAACTACTGGGACAGTTTGAGGAGAGAGAAGAAAATGGCTCGGTGGTCAGGACAAAGGGCCCCATCTAAGAGCTTGCAGGTACAGAGAGTGATTGACAGGGCATGCACAGGACCTTCATATGCAAATGACCAGGAGGCTCACCTGTGGGAGCAACTCCTTTGTCCCTGAGACAGGAAAACTAAGAAGTGGGGGTGGACACAGATCGGAACTTGGAAAGAATTGCTACTTGTCTTGCATAGAGTTTAATAACTTTGGTGTTTAGTTTCAATGCCTGTTTTGCATAGATTTCAACCAATGATGTAGATGCATTTCTCAATGCCTGCTTTGCATGAACGTTAATTATGCTCATACCCCAAATTAATATAACCCCTGGCCTACCCTCCATTAGAGGGTGTCCTGCTTCCAGGTACCCCTCTGCTTTGCAGAGTCTCTGCTCTCCTTCCTTAAATAAATCCTACTCCTTTTACTCCTCCTTCAGTGGTTGTCTGTGGATTCTATTCTTCAAATTCGTGAGACAAGAACCCAGAAGATTGGCGCCGAATTCCCAGGGTGAATTTCCACCACACCAAGAGCTGCTGACACTATTCCGGTTGCAGAAGCCTACAGCCAGCCCAGATTCCCAGTTTTGGCTGGGAATTGCTGCAAACTCTAGAATTGGACTATTTTGGCTGCTGGAATCTGTAGTGGCCCAGACTCCATTTGCCAGCAGCAGCAGAGAATCCGGCCTCATCTCAAAAACCCCACATCACTACTGTTTTGGGCAAAAATGATGCAGAATCTCTCAAATATTAGATCGTTCACTACTAGACCGTATATACTTGTATTTTGAAAGGAAGTTAGAAGTTTTTCTAGGGTCCCTGCATTCTTTGTAAGAATAGCTAACAAACTGGCTATCTTCAGACTTTTACATTGCTAAATATGCCTGCTAAAAGTTTTAATGATGATCACTAAGGTTTGAAGGGTAGGGTGGCAAGAAATCAAATAAGGAAAATAATAAACCACAAAGCAATAAATTTAAAAATATGAAGAAAAGCAGGGTGCAGTGGTGCAACCCTGTAATTCCAGCAACGCAGGAGGCTGAGGCAGGAGGTTTACAAATTCAAAGTCAGCCTAAGCAATTCAGCAAGGCCCCAGGCAACTTACCAAGATCCTGTCTCAAAATAAAAACAAAAAGCCTGGGAATGAGGTTCCGTGGTCAAGTGCCTCTGGGTTCAATCCCTGATATGAAAAATAATAATAAGAGTAATAAGCAGCAGCAGCAGAAAAAAGCAAATGAAATGGAACAAGTAGAATGCACGAAAATTGCAAATATATTTATAATCAGTAAAATGTAAATGTACTTGCTAATGAATAATAAAAAAATTGAATCATTTTTAAGCATGCAGTACTATGAACAATTTAATAAGAAAAAATTTAAAACCTAGACAAAAAAGTGGAATGTTGTGGAAAACAGTGATCAAATATTACCAGAGAAGAAAAATTTACTAATTTTTGCCAAACTATAAGTTATCTAGTGCTCAGTAGCAAAACACCTTAGATCTTGCTGGCTTAAAAATAACAACATTACATTAAGATGTAATGCTTTACAATCTAATACCTTTTTTCTAGAATTATAAAGGGAAAGGGAAGGGAGGGATAAGGGAGGGTAATTGGGGGGGGCACTCCTGGAGATAATTGCAATATCCAGAATATTTACACATTTTATATTATTTTGTTAAAATCATGTAAGGTTGTTCAAAAAATAATAAAAAAAAATAATAAAACTTGAAAAAAAAATAACAACATTTATATTTCTGATGATGCCAGTTTGAGCAGGCTTTGGTGGGGACAACTGCTCCCTGCTCTATTTACTTATTAAGTGGGGCAGTTCATGGAGGCTGGAGCCCTCCAGAAACTCAATCACTGGTTGGTTGCTCAAGGCTGGGTTGCTAGATAAGAATTTGGCTGGGGCTGGCAGTTAGAATTTCCACTTGTGACCTCCTGATGTGGCTTAGGCTTCCTCAAAGCATGGTGGCTAAGTTCTACAGATGGATCCCAGGAGAGGCAGTCAAACAACAGTTACTGAAGGCATTTTATTACTTGGCCTTAAAAGTCTGACACATCGCTTTTCCCTTTTTGTTGATGCTGTCACAAAGTCTCATCATGTTTTAAGGAAAAGACAAATATACTTCACTTAAACAGGGCTAAAAATATTCTGGCACTGAAACATTTCTGTGACTATTTTTGGAAAATACAATGAGTCACAAGGTTTAACAAGTTACAATATCCAACAGAAAATAGGAAAATAGGACATACTTATTGAGATTCATTTTACAAAAATAAAAAAGCCTAGACAAATCTAGTAAAAGTATATGCCTGTTCCATTTACAAACATAATTCAAAAAACTTAAAGAAAAATATTAGTAATGCAATGGTAATCCCACCACTCTGGATATAGCCAGAGGAAATGAAATTGGAGGATTAGAAAGACCATGTTCACTGTTGCACTACGTACAAAGGCAAGGTGTGGAATCAGCCTAAGTGTTCATCAACTGATGAATCAGAAAACAACATATAATATTTGTACACAATGGAATGCTATTCAATCTCATAAAAGAAGATACCAACATTTTTTTTTTACAACATAGCTGAAATTGGGGAACCTTATATTAAATAAAGTATAGAAAGATAAACACCATGAAATCTCACTTTTAATTGGAATCTATGAAAGTGGAGCTGAAAGAAACAGAATAAAATGATGGAAACCTGGCAAAAGATGATGGTCAAAGAATACAAAATTTCACTTACAAGGACATCCAAAAGAACTACTGAATAGCAAGTGACTATAATAACGGTATATTGTAGTCTTGGAAAATTGCTAAATTTTAAATGTTCTCACCACAATAAAATAACATGTGAGGCACTGCGAATGTTAGTTCAATTTAGTCATTCCACAATGTATGTCTATTTGAGAACATCATGCTGTTTATGAAAAATAGGTATAATTTGTATTAGTCAATTAATTTTTGAAAAGAAAATAGTAATCAAAATTAGCAGTGTACTAAAAATAAAACATATCATAAGTTGTGTTTACCCCAATAATTAAAGATGGTTTAATATTCAAATTTTATAAATATAAACCACTTCATTTTCAGGTTAAGTGAAAAAAATTTCTATTAAATGACCATCTCAGTAGATGCAGAAAAAGTATTTGCTAAAATCCAACCGCCTTTTACAATAAAACTAAACAACATTCTTAGTAAAGCAAAAATGGGAAACAGTTTGATAAAGAGCATTTAAAAGGAAAAAACATAACAAACATTAATAACACAATATTAAAGGTATTCATTTAAACATCACGAGCAAGTAAAGGGTTCCCCAGATCACTACTTCTATTTCATTTTGTGCTGGAGATACTATCGATTTCAAAGAGAAGTGCTATTAATATGAAAAGAAGCTAAATTTTCACCAATAAAAGGAGATATGATTTTACATAGAAACATAATCTACCAATAAGATACTAGAATTTATGAGCACATAAGGTGACTGGTAGCTGAATTTAATAACATTAAAAATTAATGTATTAATGATAGCTAGAAAGTTATAAAAAATTTAAAAATACAGTGTAATAGCAAAAGCAATATAGTGAGTTAGATATTTTTTAAAAGGATACATAAACTAAGGAAGAAAGGCTTGAACATTTTTGATAGCTATTTTGTTGGGCTGGAGTTAAATCCAGGAACACTATCACTGAGTTACATCCCCAGCCCTTTTTATTTTAAGACAGGGCCTCACTAAGTTGCTTAGGGCCTGGCAAGTTTTATGCTGCCCTAAAACTTGAGATTCTTCTGGGCCACTGGGATTATAGGAGTGAATCACCACATCTACCTTGATAACTATTATTGAAAGACAAATATAAAATAGGCTATACTCATACTTAGTATGGTTTAAAAAATTAAAAATCTCCCAAAATCTGACTACAGATTTAATTTTTTCTCAATATTGTAAATATATCTTTTCAAATTAACATTTTAAAGTTAGAATTTTGATTGGAAAAAAATAAAATCTTTAGTCTAACAGTTTAAGAACTTGATGAACTAATGCTAAAATTTGGAAAAGCAAAAGCCCAATAATGCATAGTCACAAAAGAACAGGTGGGTAAAATCCCACGACCAAAAACCAAGATTCATTATAAAGTTATCACAATGAAAATAGAGTGATATTAACTTAAGGAAAGACCAACTGGCCACTGTTATCACAGAACCAATAAAATGGAGCCCAGGCATCTATTAGTGCATAGTACAATACAATACAACATGACAAAGAAGATACATAGGAGCTAAGCTAAATACATGGAAAAATAACAATTTATTCTCTGCTTATATAGTACATAAGCATCAATTCCAGGAAAATAAAAATTGCAATGCAAAAGAGAAAACTTTTAGTGAAAATTATAGAAATAATCTTTATGATCACAGAGAAAATTCAACAGTGAATAAAAAGAAAAGGCTAAACTCACCTACATAGATAGGAAGGATACCTACTTATCAGAAGACACTACAAGAAAATGGAAAAAAAACCACAAACTATTTGTGACATTTGGAGTCAACAAAGAATTAGTGTCCATTTAGTATAATTAACTCCTGTGAATTAACAAGAAAAAGATCAAAAACACCCTTTCCTCTTCCCAAAATAAGACTAATAAAGGACCAATCAGGCATTCCAAATGAAGATAATACTAACGCAGTCTCATTAGCAAACTGAAAATTGTAAATTAGGATCACTCTTAGATATTATTTGTATTATATTAAAGTAAAAAAATTGATACTATCCATTGTGGGTAAGGAAGTAGAATAATGAAAATCATGTGTGTCCCTAATACAGTATAGAGAATAGTTTGGAACATCTTATTTAGAATACAGTAATTATGTAAATCTGGACACTAATTTGTCTATAATCCAGGAATTTTACTCCTAGCAGCAAAATCTAAAAGAACTTACATATAGTCCCAAACAATATGTGCAAGAATTGTATCATTTACAACAATAATTCTTGTAAATAATGGCAATAAAAGTGAAATAATAAAATTAGGCAACATTGACAAAAATGAATAAATTGATTTAAGCATGGCCAGAATATAGATTATTCCTGTGGCCTTAGCTGTATATTTTGAATCACTACCTTGTAGCATTCTGTGTCACCAGAAAAAGTTTACCTTCATCTTACTTTTGGAGGAATCAAGATCATAGCTCTCCCTCTTCCTCTCTAAAGTTCTCAGTGGATCTTGTTCTCTTAGTGCCAAACTTACACTTGGGTTCTTGAATGTTCAACCTGTTCTTGGACTACCATCACTGAGACCATTCCTATCAATGGCCTTTGAGCCTCAAGAACATTTGCTCCAAAGGGGCACATGGCCAATTTGAGCATAGAAAAAGTTCTCTATTCTCATCCACAAAGAACTTAAGAAAAAAATAATGATAATCTGATAATTCTATGGTTTGCTATAAAAATGAATTTAGGGTATATATTCATATAAATAAAATAAAAGCTAACATAGTTAGCAAAAAGACAGCTTATATGTCATACACAAAGCTTGCCTGAAACCAATATTAAATTTCTGAACAAGAGCAAGTTGACTGAAATATATTCAAATATAAAAGAAGTATGGATCATTAAATTCTCAGCAACAGAAAAGAACTATAAAAAGGGAAGAATTAAAAATAAAGCAAAGACATTTTGTACAAAGTAATATTTAGGAAATTTCCTATATCTGTGAGTGAAATAACAAAATGAGATCTGAATGTGTATTCAGATTGTTGTCAGTGGAAAAGAGTGGGCAAGAAAGCAAAAGATGGGATCACAAGGATTTAAATTCCTAGGAATAGAGGATAAGAGAAGACTCAGAATTCCATCAACCCAAAAGTGATACTGCCCTTCTAAAAGGTCATTCCTAATTCTTTTGCAGTTGAAATAAACCAAGTAATCAGACAATAAGGAAAACTTTATTAGAAATTGGTTTTTATTTGTTTTTTGTTTTTGTTTTGCCACTGGTAGCATATGTATCTGAAACAATTCTGGTCCCATTTACAGACAAAATATGTAAGCAGAAAAAAAACCACTCTGGCTAGAATCCTTTAGCCACTTTTTTAACTTTTTAAAGATTTCAAACCTATGAAATAGGAGATCCTAGAACTACTTGGGCTACCTACTCTATTCCCTTTGAATTATCACTGGATGTTTGAGGAGGCCAATATACGTTCTGCTACCATAATCGGTACCTTATATTTCTTGTTACTACTAGAATAAATGGAATTTGGAATATAAGCAAGAGTCAACATTCTGGAAAGCGTAAGATCCAGACACCATGAGATCCAGACACCATGAAGAGCTGCTTTAAGAGGGGGGAGGGGCAGGGAAGGAGGGGTAAGGATGGGAGAATAGGGTGGGA
>PVKS010013825.1:0-49854 GCA_004027875.1 Aplodontia rufa | reverse complement strand
TTATGTTGATTCTGCCTAACCACGAGCATGGAATGTTTTTCCATCTACTCAGGTCTTCTGTAATTTCTTTTTTTAGTGTTTGATAATTTTCTTTGAATAGGTCTTTAATATCCTTTGTAAGGTTAATACCCAAGTATTTCATTCTTTTGGAATTGATGGTGAATGGGAGAGATTTTCTGATTTCTTCTTCTGCGGCTTTCACAATTTCTTTTGAGTCAGGAATCCACTGGGTGCCTCTGACTCATGAGGTTGCAATCAAGAGGTCCACAGGGGCCACTGTCACCGAAAGACTGAGGTGGGACTGGAGAATCTGCTCCCAAACTCTCCAACAGCTGCAGTCATGGAAATGAGCCTAGAGATGGAGGGGAAACCACATCAGGAGGTGCCCTCGGGTTGGCACTGCTACAGGTGCTAGACTCTGCCAGGACCTCCTAAGGAACGTGGGGCATGCATCTCAAAACCTTCCTTGGGAATGAAGCAGCGGGAAATATTTACCATTCGGTCCCTTGCCTTTGACCAAGGGTGTTATGCAGTTGCAGATGACATGTATGGGAGATCCCTGCTGATGTTCCAAGCCAGTGCTTCAGAGAAATAACAGGTATGCAGTGGGAGGGTGCTAGGGTGGACCTACTCAGAGCCTGCTGAACCAGCATAAGGAGTAGGCTGCAAGGACCTGGAGCAGTACAGAGAGGTGTTCCACAGAGTGCCCCTCCATGCTGACCTTAAACATGGCGACACGGTGACTTTGACCAATGAAGGATGAGCAGAAGTAGCCTGAGTCACCGTAAGCCAAGCATCAAGAGCTGTGGTGTGGTTCGTGTGTCCGCTGTGTGGTTGCTGCAGGACATTCAGTAACACTCTGGAGAGAAGCTACTTTGTCAACCTGGATCCTAGAGTAAAGATGGCATGGATTGGAGCCACAGTCAGAAACGGGTAATGTGGGTGCTCATCAGCCACTGAGATTTGAGGCTTGTTCCATCAAATACAAATCAATAGATGAGCTAAAGAATGTCTAATAGAGAAGGGCAGAGGAAAGGAAGGACAGGAGGAAAAAGAGGGAAGGAAAAGGGGCGGATTGTAAACTAAAATTGATCTCCATGCATGTACAAATTGGTGGGGATGAATCCAACCACTATGCATAACCTTAAAGTGTTAATAAAAAATAAGAGACTTGAGAGTTGTTTATTACTGTTGCCAAGCCTGGCCTAACCTGATGGATCAATAACTGAACCTAAAAAGAATTCAGAAGCATGCAAGGTGATCAAAATATGTGGATGCTGTTTCATGACTTCTCTTAGAAAAGCAAAATTATGGCTTCATAAATGAACTAATACGCTTCTGAAGTTCACTTTGCAGAGGTGAGGGTGTCTCTCCCCAGTACCATCATCCCATGGCCTTGGTGCCAGCAGTCAGTAGGCAGGGAGGCTGATGGAGCTCAGCCCAGCTCCAAGCCCTTCATGCTGCAGAGTTTAGGGAGCAGGGACATGCACACAGCCAGCAGAGGGTTTGGGCCCTCCTTCTCTCTCCATCTGAGGTCTGAGCACGCACAGGAAGGATGTTGGGAGGTAGGAAGGAGACATTAGACTGAGGAGCAGAATATCATAACTTCCCTTTGTTCTTTTTTTTATTTTTTAAGAGAGAGGGACAGTGAGAGAAACAGAGAAAGAGAGAACTTTGAGTCTTTCACATGGCCTTAGTTGCTCTAACACTCAGTTGTGTCCGTGGTGCTGGGGTTTGAAGCCGGGTCCTCGTGCTTGCCAGGCGAGCACCAAAACCACTGAGCCACCGCTCCAGCCCCTTCCCTTTGTTCTTGAGAAAGGACAATATACTCATATATTCCTTTGCTAACATACAATATGCTCATATAGTTACCTTCTGTAAGTTCAGCAGGGCTTTCAGATTAGCTCTCCAGGTTCAATGACATCACCAAGTAAATATCAACACGTAGACCAAGGAAAGCCAAGCAGGAAACTCAGCCTGCCACAGGGCCTTTGCACTTCCTGTTCCTTTGGTTTAGAACAACACCACGCAACAGAAATCTATGCCACACATATAATTCTAAACTTCCTAGTAATCACACTTTGAAAGGTAAAAAGGAAGAGGTGGAATTAATTTAGTGAGTGTGGATGGTGCTAGGTATTGAACCCAGGGCCTCACGCATGCTAGGCTTGTGCTCTGCCACTGAGCTTTACCCCCAGCCCAACTAATTTTAATAACATACTTTACCCCCAAAATATTATCATCTCCCCACGCAACCAATAGTTTAAAATTAGCTGGCACACTGCCTGTAATCTCAACTACCCCAAGTTCAAGGCCAGCCTGGGCAACTTATTGAGACCCTGTCTCCAACAAAAACAAAAACAAACAAAGAAAAAATGGTTGGTAATGTAGCTCAGAGGCGGAGCATCTGTGTGAAGCTCTTAGATCAACTCCCATACCACAAAAAATAAAAATTTAAAAATTAATGAGATTTCAATTATTTCCTTTTCTTACTAAGCCTATAAGTTCCAATATGCGTTTTATTCTTGCAGCATATCTCAGTTTGTAGCAACCATATCTGAAGTGCTCCCGAACAACGTGTGGCTGGTGGCTGCTATGTTGGGCAGAGCAACCCTCAATACACTGTCCCCAGATTTTTCATGATCTGTTCCGGTCTCAGCTTAAATGTCACCTCGTCACAAACACCTCCCTTGATTGGGTCATCTAAAGTCACACTTCCCTACCTCCTGTCACATCACCTTGTATATCAGGTTTCCAGGGCTGTGGCCACAAATGAATAAACACTGGGTGGCTTACAAAGACAGAAAGTTATTCTCTTGGGGTTCTGGAGCTGGAATCTGAAATCGAGGTACATCAGGGCCACGATGCCCCTGAAGGTTTTGGGGGAAGAAGAACCTTTTCCTGCCCATGCTGGCTCCCGGTGGCTGCTACCACCCTTGGTGCTCCTTGGCTTGCTGCATCTCTGTGATCTCTGCCTGTCTGCAGCTGGCTGTCCTCCCTGCAGCTCTGTGTCCTTTTCTCATAAGGACACCAGTCATATTGGATGAAGACCCTACCCTCCTCAAGTAGAGGAGATGGAACTCCAGCAAAAGTTCTGTCTTAACTTATCACATCCGCAATGGCCCAATTGGCAAACGGGTTTACGTTCTGAGGCTCTGGGGAGGCTTTGAACTCGAGGACACGACTCAAGCCTGTATACTCTGTGTATTGTTGTGTTGCTTTGTACAACTTAACACTGTCCTACATTGCCCTGCATAGTATCTCATCGCCCACTAAAGTAGGCTGCATTCGAATAAACTCTATCCCCAGCACCTTGCACATAGGAGGCACATAGGAGGTCCCCCAAAAAAAGGGAAAGGGAAAGAGGGAGAAGGAAAGGGAAGAAACAGACTTTCTGCTTTGACATGTCTAAGTTGGTGCATAGGAATTGAGACGGGGCATGGGGAGCGCAGAGTTGGGTGTCTTCATATAAATTCCTGTTGCAAGAGCAGGCTTCCTATCCTCTCTGCAGAAGCTGGAAGATAGGCCCTGTTGAGACCTCTTCTCGCACAGGGACAAAGCTCTTCATTCCCAGGAGTCCTAGAAGCCTGCCTTCAACCTTACCCCACACCAGAAAAGCAGTCACCAGTGAACGAGGAGAGAAAAGGCTTCAGCACTCTGTACTGCAACTGAGTGTGGGAAACACAGCTAACAAGCCAGTGGACCCAGGTGGGGACTGGAGCAAGTCCAGGTAAAAGGGCTGCGACTTCAGGAGACAGCTCTCAGGAAAGTTGTGTATTTCTTCGCCTCCCACATTTTCAAAAGAATCCTGAGATCTGAATATTTAAATAGGTTTTTAAGTAGAATTCAAGCAATTCAATCAAGAAGTGGTGGAGGAGCCACTGTGTAAGTCAAAAAAAGAAAAGAGTATGTTCCCAGAAGTAATCCTTGATTGACAACCTCTGGTGTAATGAATTCCTGTTTGTCTTAAAGAATAAAATTTCCAAACAGTGTGGATACGAACAGGGTCCGTAAGCTCAAGCATGTTAATTGAACAATTAATTAATTAATTAACAAATAAATATAAGGAGCAGATCAGACACAAGCCTAAGCCAATCACAGAACCTTGTTTTCCTCCAGTTCTACCCCTAGGAGATACAACAGTTCCTTGACCATAGTCATATTTTTGCCCAGGTCCTCTGGGCAAAGAGGAAGGGGAAACTGGGTGGCCTGGCTTTCCTTTCCCTTCAATCAAGTCAGGGATGACTCTTCCAGGATCCCTTCTCCCAAATTCCCAAGACCCTAATCTTCCTCTCAAAGGTATCATAATTAAGACAGGGGTCCAGTCTTGGCTTTGTAAAGCTCTCCAAACCTCAAGTAGTCCATTCTCTAAAACAAGGGCTAGTTCATACCCCAACTTTGTGCAACTTACAGAAAAGCATTTTTTCCAGCAGTGTAGCCTAAACCAAGACACACAACTTGGTGATCACAGAAGAGCTTATCTTTAAACCATTTCAGCCCCTCTGCTGGGTGCCCTTGTTCAGTGAACATCCTATACAACCATACATAGCCACCCTGTATAGTCTCTCTCTTGTAAACCCATTGTGAGAATTAAATGTGATACTGTTTTAAAATGCTTAGCACAATTATATGGTGAATAGTAATAGTAATTTGGCATGTTATGTTTTACTCTTAATTTATTTACATAATCTTCAACAGAATGACACAGGCAAATCCCAAAGCAGGGCAGCTCTTGCGGTCTTCAATGTTATTTTAGGTAGTGAGGACAAAGAATCAAATTAACAATGAATAGTTAAGAAGTACTCTCTTCTCAATGTTCTCATTTCTTTGGAGAAAGATTCACTATTTAACACCTCCAGCATTTGCTAGGGACACATAGATACACTTGAATGCCTAGAATCCAAGCCTGGGCAAAATATATGAACAGTGTTTGATCTTTAGCTGTTTTTCATTTGCAATTTCCTCTTCTGGTGGCTAACAACTACTTTTTAATATAGTCATAAGTAGTAGTAGTAGTATCCACTTTTCTTCAAAACAAAAAACATGCATTTGAACTTTTAAAATGACCTAATTTAAGGAAAAATGTTAAGTCCATAGAGTAGAGATGGTAGCAGAAAGCTTGAAGTTTGAGAAACCTGACCTCAGGCAATTCCAGGGAAGGCCAGACCTTTAAGTTTTTCTTTGGAACCAAGAGCTCTGACTTCCCTGACAGGAAGCCGGAAGGGAACCGGGGGGTAGTGCAAATGTTCCACGTCCAGGGGTCCCCTGTGAGACCCTGCCTAGAACCAGGGCTCCTGCCCTTCTGATTTCTCAGCAAGCTAACGTCGGTTCCCTGCAGCTCAACTCAGTTTGCGCCCTGACTCTCATAAACCTTCACCCTCTTGAAAGACGAAAGGCGCACCTGTGGCAGGGCTCCCGAATTCCTTCAGCCTCCTGGAGGGACCTCCGCTCCGGAATGACCTTGGCTCTGTTGCTGCTGAGCCCTGAAGGGAACCGGCTGGCTCCCGACCACGGAAGGACCTGAGAGCCCCTTCCCTGGTCAAGCGAAGCCAATGCGCCCTCCAAGATATAGGAGGAGCCAGGGGAGCAGGGTACACATTGCAGCAGTGTTTGATCCGACGCTGTGTCACCCAGAATTGCAAACAATTTATTGTCATTAGGCGACGTTGTCAGGCACTAATTTCCTGGTGGCGCTCCATCACAGGCCTCTAAACACCAGGGGAGGGGCTCAGAGGCCGTTGGGCGGAGAGAGGGAGAGCGCGGAGGAACCACTGCGAGCCAGGCGGGGGTTCCCGGAACCCGGCTTAAACTAGGGGAGCGCGGCCGGCCTTTGTGGAGAGGCCGGAGGAGACCAAGGCTGGGCTGGCGCTCCGCGAGGCCACTTTCCCCCAGGGCCCTGAGCGCGCGAGGGTCGGTGGAGGGAGAGCTGAGGCCACCTGGGCCGGTGCCCACGGCAGAGCTCTTCCGGACGCTCACCACCCTCGCCCACTTCGAACTGCTGCAGAAAACGCAGCATCCCGCAACAATGCAAACGTGCTCATTAGCATATCCTCAATATGCATGAAGAAAATGCGCCGCGCCGGCAAAGCCTGGTCGCCTGCTCTGGCCTCGGAATCCAATAAGGCGACGGATTCATCTCTGGAGATGGATGAAGAGGGGACGTCAGGGAGGCAGCCACCGGGAGGTGGAGAGGGAAGAGGACAGATCCTGAAGAGGGCGAGAAGAGGGGATACAAGCCTAGCAGAGCCCGAGAGCGAGCAAGAAATTGAGGGAACTAGAGGAGAACTAGGCTGAAAGAGGGAGAAAAGAAAGAAGGACAAACGCAGGTGGGGGGGAAGGCACCATCACCAAGAGACAGAAAAAGAGACAAAAGGTCAAGAGAGCAGGATGGACAACAGTGAAATAAGTGGTCCTAAGGAAAAGTATAAAACAGAATAAATTAGAAAGACAAAAAGGAATGACCTAGAAATCAAATGTAAAGAGTGCGAGGAACAGGAAAATAAAGGAAGTGAGGAGGCTTAAACTGCAGGTGGAAAATAAGGCGACCCTGGAGAGAGAACGAAAAATAAAATTATTCCCGCTACCATGTTTTTCCTTCTAGGCCCATTATTTGGGGCGCTGCGCTGCGAGGGCCGCTCGGAGACCCAGGGGAGGTCGGAAGACGCAGGGGCGGAGCAGGGCCACAAAAGATCTGCTGGCCAGTCTCCCCCCTCTCGTTGGGCGGCGGGTCCTCTGGGGGCTGCGTAGGCCTGGCCTGGGGCCCACCGGGCACTTGCCGCCTGCTGCTGCTGTGGCCATCCCCGCGGGCAGCCTCTCCAGTGCAGAGATGAAGTTGGCAAAGTTCCCCCAAAGTTTGATCGTCGCTTCTCCGGACACCCAGAAGGCCTCCGAGGCCCTGGCGGCTTGTAGGGAGTGGTATCATTTTCGAGGGGTGACTCTGGAGGCCCCTGACCCGCGCCTCCTGGGATGCTCAGAGTCCGGATTCCTGGCCAAATATGAATCCCTCCCATGCGATGCCAGGCCACTCATGCTGTCCGTGTGGCTGCTAATAGCGGAGAGAGAGAATGCAAAAGGGAGAGAGAGAGGGAAGGGGAAAAAAAATATTCTCAGCTCAATTTAAGTCTCATGGAAAGGGCTTACAACTGTAATTAAATCATTAAATTCTTGTCTACGCTTCACAGAGCGGAGAGAAATTAACTTCCCACCAACCTCATTTTCTATTTGAACATGAAATAATGATTTTCTGCCCGTCTAATTACAAAGCCAACATCTGATCAAGCCAGCATCCAGAGGGGATTATCGCATGCACGAGTATTAGACCTCATTACCAGCTTGAGTGCAAAATTATTACATCTTGTAATTGGATGGTGAGATTTATATACAGATCGGCCCGGTTTCTGTAAGATTGTAATTACAAGCTTCGTTGGTTAGCTACTTATCAGAACTTTGCAGGAAAACAAAACAAATGACTGAGGAAAACGAGCATTTCATTAACCTGTAACCCGAGCGCGGGGGGAGGGCGCGGTGGGAGCGCGCGCCGGCGGCGTCTGCAGGAAGCGGAGGAAGAGCCAGCCTGTACTGCCGCCGGGGGACTCCCGGCCTCGGGAAGAAAGACAGAAGTGGGCCTCGGCAGGGAGACTCAGAGCTGCACTGGCTCCCCAGGACTCGGACGCGCGCGCACAGCTGGGCTGGGCGAGGAGGGGACAGGAAAGGGGCCTTGGCGGCTCAGGGTTTGTGTGAAGTGCACTTTGAAGCCCCTGAAACTGGCGGGCCTCAGGCCCTGGGCACACGTCGGGCTTCGGTTTTGGGTGCGCGTCCAGAGCGCACTGCCCTATGCGCCACACGTGTGCAACTGACACCCTTTCCGTACGCTCCCTTCGCCCTGAGTCATATTCAAAGACCATCAGCAGCAAGTCTCCACAGCGCTTTGTGCGCCAGGAATCTTGGAAAAGGACAGACGATGGAGAAGCTTCTGCAAGAAGCGCATATGTGCGCGCTTGTCTTTTCCAAATGAACTTCCCATGCACCTGCTTTGCCTGTGAGAATGAAACTCTGACCTAATCTCTTGGATTAAAATTACCTGGAAAATGTTCGGCTGCCCGCGAACTCACGAATTGAGTCCGGATTTGGGTTCCACTGCCCCGGTCCAGTTGAGAGGCCAGTCTGGGACGCTGAATCCCGACGTGGGGTGCGGATTTCAGGGCCAGGCCAATACTGTTCCCACCAGGAGACTAGAGTAGCCGGGGCAGGCGGCTTCTGCTCCGGGTCTGAAGCGCCTAAAGGGATGTAATTAAGCAAAGCTCTTGGGGGTCTTGTCTGGGCGTGGAGGTTCGCTCTCTGGGCTAGGGGCGGCCCCCAGAATGGCTGATTCCTTAGAACAGTCTAGCCCTTCCGGGTCCTCTTTCCTTCTGCCCTCCTCAGTCCGACGCAGCCGCGTCTTTAAGTGGTTAATGCGGAGGGAGCATCTCTGAGACTTCTGATTTTTTAAAATTTTCCTTCAGCAAGAATTGAATTAAATATCGTGCGTTTCATCCCGGCACTTAAAGCGCAACCCCAGTTCTCCCACCTCTGAATCTCGCTTTCACCGCCCTTCTGGTCTGGTGTCACCATTTTGTGCAAACTCTAGGACTTCGAGGCTGTGGAGGTTCGAGGTCTACACCTAGAACATATCCTGCGGAGTACTACCCTCGATTTTGTAACCCTAAGATTTTTCGTGAGAGGGTGAGCTCAAGACTCCCTATAACATTCTCTGAAGGTTTAACTGGAAACGAAATCAGGCGCCGGGGGTGCTTTTCAAGGCCACAAAGCGGTCTTGACGTCTTCTCCTCTAGCGAGGCTCACTTAAGGCGAACGCCCGGCACCAGGCAGAGGATGGAGCAGCAGCTCACACCAAATTTGGGAAGACAACAGTTTCTCCCATCTAACCCTAAACCTGGTCGTCCCCGGAATTTTCTTTTGTCTTTTGCCTCAATTTGGGGGAGACAAAAGGAGACGCCAGGAAAAATCTACCCGAGGCACACACTAGTGGGGAGAAAGTTTTAGGAGTTGAGGGTGGGGTTAAAAACTGGGTTCCACGACCGCATAGAAGAAACTTTTCAATACGGAACTGGGCTCCTCAGACCTGCTGTGACCGCAGCCAACCGGGGGCCAAGACCACCGGATCCCTCCACTGTAGTGGAATTTGGATTCGATTCCTTGATTGATCTGTGCCGGACGGCAGCATTCCGCCGCTAGGTTGGGGCTAGCCACTCCACTGCAGAGTAATTACCCCCAGAGTTGTCCCCGAAGCACGACCCTCAGGCTAGGCCCGCTCGCGGGTCGCGGCCGAGGCCTAAAACGCTTAGCCCCTGGCCGCAGCAATTCTCGGAATTTCAGTCCTGCTCTCGACTGCGCGCCCCAATCCGTGAAGGTGGGCGCCTGGATACTGATATTCCAAGTCTGATTTAGGAAATACTTTACCATTCAACCAAAAGACTTGCCTCCCACCCCCACCCCCCGGCGGTGGGAGGATCCTTGCAGAAAGAAAAAGGGTTGACGAAGGAACCTGGGAGCAGGGGGGAAGGGGGGGAGCGAAAGGGAGGGTCTCAACAGACCAAAAAAGCCAAAGTAGAAACTTCTCGAAGTACTAACTGAAAGTTCTTGGGGCCTCTTACGTCTGGCTCCCTGGTCTGCCCCTACCCCACTCCTCCAGGCTAGGGACCCCTCGCGGCTTCCTAAGACCTCTTGAGTGTCCGCCCTTCGGCCACCTAGCCCAGCCCGCCGTTTCCAGCAGGGATTCGCACCCACACACCCCGGAGGCGTTAAGGTGGCAAATTGCAGTGGTCGGTCCTTCGCGGTGGAGGACTGAGTCCCCACCCTCTGGGCAGTGAGAGGGTCGGTTAAAACGCCAGTAGGACGCACTCCCTCACCCCTCGCGCACTCTTCTCTCCGTCGCTACCGCTTTGAGGAGTCGAAAGGTGTGAGCTGTAAAAGGGGCCCCGGCAAAGTAAAACCCCGGTGTCTGCCTTGGCCCAGGGTGCGGTCCCGACCCGAGCCCGTCGCTGCGGCCGGGGATCGGTGGGGGGGGGGGGGGAAGCCGCGCGGAGCGGGAGGAGGGGTGGGGCGAGCTGACCCAGTGCTAACCCGAGTCCCTGCGTCTCTCGCTCCCCCTCCCGGCGCAGGCAGGAGGGGCAGGAGGGGACTCGCGGCGCCCGGGCTCCCGCCCCGCCCCGCCCGGCGCGCGGTAACCGCGGGGGTGGGCGGCCTCGCCCGTAAGGCGCCCAGGCGATTGGCGACTCGGCGAGCAGACGCCAGGAAAAGTCGAATAAGAGGGCGCGACGTCAGACCCGAGATTTGGGAAAGGGTGAGGGAGGGGTTAGAAGGGCAGGGACGGACACACGGACGGCGACGCGGACACACACCCCCCGCGCAGCGCCCTAAGTGTCGGCAACTTTAAGCCGCCTTAAAGCTGGGCGCAGAAAGGCCGGGAGGGTCCGGAGAGGTAGTAGAGTTTGAGTGAGCAAAGGGAGGGACTGAAAAGAGGAGGGAGAGAGGAAAAGTGAAGGGAACAAAAAAGGGGGGAAACGCAATAGTGAGCAAGGCAAAGAGAAGAAAAAGGAAAGGAGAGAGTTCCCGGAGTCCAGGACGGTGAAAGAGCGGAAGCGATCCTGGGGCGGGGGGGAAGAGGCGCAGCGAGGGGAGGGGAGAGGAAGGGCGAGGAGGGGGAGTGAAAACTAGAGGAGGGCGAAGGAAGCGAGGCGCGACACTGCTCGCGGAGAGGAGGGCAGTGAGGAGCGCGGGCAGAGGCAGCCCAGGCTGCGGAGAGGAGGGAGCGCAGCGCAGAGAGGAGGGGCTTGCGGCCCCGTAGAAATGTCAATCAGAGCCCGGAGCCCCGGGAATCTCCGCCAATCTGTTCGGACCTGACCTGGCTCCTCGCCGCCGCCGCCGCCGCCGCCGCCGCCGCCGCGGAGCAGATCAATAGGGGAACGCGGAGTGCAGCGCAGAGCGGGAGGTAGCGCGGCCCCATCTCGGCCCAGCCCCAGATGCGCCCCGGAGCTCGCGGGCGGCGCTGAGCAGGGCGGCCCCGGGGGCCGGGCCCCCTCTCCGTCCGTGCCCCGCGGGCCACCATGTCCTTCCCCCAGCTCGGATACCAGTACATCCGCCCGCTCTACCCGCCCGAGCGCCCGGGAACTGGAGGCGGCGGCGGCAGTGCTGGGGCCCGGGGTGGACCGGCAGCGGGAGCCTCGGAGTTGACCGCCTCTGGGTCCCTGTCCAACGTGCTCTCGTCCGTGTACGGGGCGCCCTACGCTGCGGCCGCCGCAGCGGCTGCCGCCGCCCAAAGCTACGGCGCCTTCCTGCCCTACGCCGCGGAGCTGCCGATCTTTCCGCAGCTGGTAAGGGTCAGAGGAATCCGGGAAGGAGGGTTGGAACTGGGACACCGGGTAAGGTGAGCGTGCGGGAGTAGAATATTAGGGTCAGGGCCAGGAGGGTGGAGGCGGCGACATCGGTAGCTCACCCGCGCTCCCGCCGCGCGTGTCCCCTTCCTTTTCCATGTGCGTACAGGGCGCGCAGTATGAGCTGAAGGACAGTCCTGGGGTGCAGCATCCGGCCGCGGCCGCAGCGTTTCCGCACCCGCACCCCGCCTTCTATCCGTATGGCCAGTACCAGTTTGGGGACCCGTCCCGTCCCAAGAACGCCACCCGAGAGAGCACTAGCACGCTCAAGGCCTGGCTCAACGAGCACCGCAAGAATCCCTACCCCACCAAGGGCGAGAAGATCATGCTGGCCATCATCACCAAGATGACCCTCACCCAGGTGTCCACCTGGTTCGCCAATGCTCGCCGGCGTCTCAAGAAGGAGAATAAGATGACTTGGGCGCCCCGCAGTCGCACTGATGAGGAGGGCAACGCTTACGGGAGCGAGCGGGAGGAGGAAGATGAGGAGGAGGACGAAGACGACGGAAAACGAGAGCTGGAGCTAGAGGAGGAGGAGCTCGTGGGGGAGGAGGAGGACACGGGGGGCGAGGGCCTGGCAGAGGAGGACGAGGACGAGGAGATCGATTTAGAGAACTTAGACGGCGCGGTTGCCGGGCCTGAGCTGGCCCTGACTGGGGCAGTGCGCAGGGACGGTGATCTAGGCCTGGGACCCATTTCGGACTCCAAAAATAGCGACTCGGAAGACAGCACGGAGGGCTTGGAGGAGCGGCCACTGCCAGTCCTGAGTCTGGCCCCAGCGCCACCGCCAGTGGCCGGGGCTCCACCATCTCCGCCCTCGCCTCCTACCGGCCTGGACCCCTGTGCTCCGGCACCAGCCCCTTCCTCTGCCCTGCAGAAGCCCAAAATCTGGTCCCTGGCCGAGACGGCTACTAGTCCGGACAACCCGCGCCGCTCTCCTCTTGGCGCGGGAGGGTCTCCTCCTGGGGCAGCTGTCGCACCCCCGGCTCTGCAGCTCTCTCCCGCAGCCGCCGCTGCCGCCGCCGCCGCAGCTCACAGACTGGTTTCGGCGCCGCTGGGCAAATTCCCCGCTTGGACCAACCGGCCGTTCCCAGGCCCGCCGCCCGGCCCACGTCCGCACCCTCTCTCCCTGCTCGGTTCGGCCCCTCAGCACCTGCTGGGACTTCCCGCAGCCGCGGGTCACCCGGCTGCCACCGCCGCCTACGCTCGACCCACGGAGCCCGAGGGCGGAACAGGTGACTGTTGAGCGCCGGGCCAGTGGGAGGGGGTTCTGAGGGACTCGATGCGGGGATGGACAGGGCTCCGGGGGCGCCGGGTGCTTTTCTCTCCGCTCCCGCGTCCCTTGGCCTCGGCGCCTGAACCCAGCGTTCTAAAGGCCCTCTTTTTTCCCCTCTTCGCTTCTCTCAGATCGCTGTAGTGCCTTGGAAGTGGAGAAAAAGTTACTCAAGACAGCTTTCCAGCCCGTCCCCAGGCGGTAAGAGACCCCGAGCTTGGGGGGGGGGGGGTCGGCCGGCGGGAGGAGACGGAAGGAGGAGCGGAACGCTCCGCTTATTGCCCCAGGGGGAACATGGCCGAGAAGTGTTTTTAAAGGAGAACAAAACTGACCCCTCCCTCACTCCTTGGAGCCCAGATATAAGCTTGCCAGTCCCAGCCCTGGCGCCCAGTTGCGGCCTTCGGGTGCAGAGCTGGGAAACCCTAACCTGGTTGGGCCAAGAGGGCCCTGGATCTAGGGGCCTCACTGCATTGCCCACCTCCTTCCAGACCCTCTCCTCTGGACACCTTCCCCGTCTTATAGTTTAACACCCAACACACACCTACAGCTGAACTCGAATAAGCATTGAGACACCTCCCCACCCCTAGCCCCAGCCCCAGGTAGGGTGTCCCCACTCTAGGCGGCCTCCCAGTCCCTAAATCTCACACCTCTTTTGCTCCCACCAACTCTCTTCCAGACCCCAGAACCACCTGGATGCCGCTCTGGTCTTATCGGCTCTCTCCTCATCCTAGTTTTTCTTTTAAAAAAATAATTTTTAAATCGTTGTAATAATTGTAAAAACAAATCGCTCTGTATAGTTACGACTTGTAAGCATGTCCGTGTATGAATACCTAAAATGAAAACTAAACAAAAAAAGAAAAATAAAACCAGTCCCCTCATTCCTCCCCAAGTCGCTTCTGCACCCGGCATTAGCTGCCATTGTGAGGTTTGTTCGATTGATTTGGGGAGGGGGGTGGAGTTTCAGTGAGAATAAGTGTGTCTGACCTTTTTGTATATACAGAAAAATGTACATATGTGTGAACCAAATTGTACAAGAAAGTATCTATTTTTGGCTAAATAAATGAGCTGTTGCCACTTTGACTATAACTGGCCTGTCTGCCCCGGACAGATCTGTTTGGTGGTTCTTTGAGGTTTGGGGGGATTTCTCCCCCAGTTGTTTGAATGATCTCCCGAATCAGTGGCAAAGGAGGAGTGAGAAGACAGCAATGTGGTCAAGAGACAGCAATGGCGGAGGAGGAGCTGGAGTGGTTGGACTGGGGACGCCGGAGGTGGAGAAGCGGTGGGAGAAGTACCTGGAGCACCCTAGGAAAGGAGACAGGTGGGAAACCTGGGCAAGATTTCCTACCAGGAGCTGGGTCCAACCGCCCTGTCCACTGAGGCAACCACGGGGCTTTGGAGCCTTCTCTGATGACTTGCAGAAAAAACGTAAGCGTCTGGACTTGGAGAACTTAGGCTGGGAGGTTCTGGTCACTTCCTGCTCCCATTCTTTGGCAGGTACAATTGAGGTTTTCTCAATCTTATATATAAAACTTATATATAAGGCTGGAAGGGCAGCTTCGAGGCCTCTTTCCAGCCACACCGCACCCTTCAGATGCCGCCTTATAGATGCAAAGTTGTGGGTTGGCGGCGTGGGGGGTACATGTAGAGAGGTGTCTACACTGGCGTCCTTCCTTCTGGGTGAGCTGTGACAGTGCTCCAGTTGAGTGTTGGAGGACCTTGGCGACGTCTGCGTTTCGCCAGTGGAATTTCCCCACGTCCTGTAAGGGGCAACTTCTGGGATTCCAGGGCGGTGTTGTACCTTTCCAGCCGGGATTAAGGCCGGAGGCCGGCGGGGGGCAGCAGCCGGGAAATTTGGGGCTGGAGCTCCCTCTACAGGACAAAAGGGACGCTGGGCGGCTCGCCTCCAAGGCCTTTGCAGCCAAGCCCTGCGTCGCGCCCCCTCCGCGCCCTATTTTTCCTCTTTCTGTCGCTAACCAGTCTTGCCCACCTTTAACTTGATGAAGTTGTGGGGAGTGCTGGAGAGAGACGCCTCGGCAGTTGGGGTGCCTTTTCTTTCTTTCTTCCCTTTTTTTTTTTTTTTTTTTTGGCACCCCTCTACTCCGCGTTAGTAAATACACAGGCTGGCCAGAAGCCTGGGCTTTGACCCCCGCTGAGGGAAGAGCTCAGCGTGAGAGACGTCCTGCGGGGTTCTTGGGGAGGCTGGAGAAGACCTCAAGCGAGCACAGCTGTTGAGGGTGCAGCATCGCCCCAGGGGCAAATGAGAAAGGGCTGTTAGCCAGTGCCAGCTGCACACAGGGCTGCCCAAGCAGAGGCGACCTGCAGCCAGGGCTCGCTCCCTCAGGACCTTCTCCAGAGGCTGAAGACATCCCTGCAGCTCTCTCCTCTTCCCCCTCTTTGTTGAAGGTGTTTGTGGTGTTGGGTACATATCAGATCACAGGCCCAGACTGGCCACAGAATTCCCCCAGACATGGAACCTGCTGGGCCCAAGGTGGTCAACTGCCAGGACCTTGAACCTGAGGCCAGTACCACAGGACCAGGGCTGAAGCCTCTGTTTAGCACAGTAAGAATCTTTATAAGGCCCACCCTGCAAAAGCCCCCAGTTCCAGCCTCCCAAAGGACTGGCACACACCCTGCACTCCACTTACCTCCTGTGGACACCTGGACAGATAAAATTTAACTCCTGGTGCCCTTGTTTCCTCATGGTAGGCAGTGCTGAATGGCATCTGAGACCGCACTGCTCACACAGCCTCCAGTATTCTGCTCATCCCTACCCATTGGCCAGAAAACTGAGGTGCCTTCCTCAGGCAAGCCCAGGTCCACTTAGGGAGAAAGGCAACTTCCCCAAGAGGGGCTGGCCAGGGCAGGGAGAGGGGCGCTGTGATAGCAGGAATCTGGCAGCTTCTTCACACTGAATATCCAAGGAAGGAAAACAGGGTCTGTTCAGAGGGAGAGGGCATGAAGAGGCTGGAAAGAGCTTGGAAAGATCCCATCATTGATCCTGGGGCTTTCTCCAGTGAAGACCTTGGAATTGAGTCAACTTCTCTGGTCATCGCATTTCAGGGATAATGGTCCTTGGATCAAATTAATTGTATCCACACGGAAAGAGCAGTATTTATGTCAATACCAGGAGAGGGTTGGCATAAACCTGGTGGAGATAGGGTTGTGTCTTCACTGAACCCATACAACATGAGGGACCTTCAAATAGCCCAGATCAACCCCATTAATATAACCTAATCAGAACAGAACAGAATCTCAGAATTTTCCAGCTAGACAAAGAAGAGGAGGTGGCTCCCTCTGCAGCTCTTGTATTTCACAGGGGAGCAAGCTCTCATTTCTTTTCCTCCCAAGACCTCTCCCTCAGTCCA
Source organism: Aplodontia rufa (assembly GCA_004027875.1). Classification (NCBI taxonomy): domain Eukaryota; kingdom Metazoa; phylum Chordata; class Mammalia; order Rodentia; family Aplodontiidae; genus Aplodontia; species Aplodontia rufa. The sequence goes on along the minus strand of PVKS010013825.1, from coordinate 33,784 downwards.
CCTCATTCTTTCCTCTCAGGATCCCAGGAACAACTGTTCCACCCTCATTGTTGGTCCTTAAAATCTAAAAGGGAACTTGCAGGGAAGGCAGGAGGAGGAGGAGGGGGAGGAAGGGAGAAATATGAGAATATGGGTACCTCATCCCTGGTCTGATTAAGCTTCAATTAGAAATACAATATGTCAATCACCTGCCAGGAAGGGGTTTCTGCTGTCGGGGTTGGTTATGCAAAGCACTCCTAGGTGTGTGGGATAATCAATTAGGTCAGAGGAAGGAATGTGTGGCAGGGCTTCCCTCATTATTTGCATGGAGCTGCGGGGGGTTGGGGGGCACCGGTGCATCACAGGGCCAGGGAGACAGAGGAGAATAAAATTATCTCCCTAAGTGATTGTCCACCCCTGGGACCAGATGTTAATGGTTTTCAATTGAATTTCTTTTCAGGGGAATACAGGGAGAAGAAAGCAGGGTCCAGCCAGAAGGAGACAGGAAGGGAGGAGAGGTAGCATTGACAACTCACCTGCCCCAGGTGAGGTGTGAGGAGAAGACAGGGCCCCCTGCATACTGGGCTTGTGTTCTCTGGGCCCCTAGAGGGCAGGCAGACCCAGAGGCTCTCTGCTGTTTTAGGCCCACCTGGGTTTGGAAAGTGAGCCAGTGCGCTGAAATGCTTGAGTAGACACAGGATGTCAGATATCTTCTGGTTTGGGTTTATTGGAAGTTTTTTGTTTTGTTGTTTTGTTTTGTTTTTGCCAGAATCTCACTCTGGGCCTGTTTGTATCCTTGTAGAAATGTCCTATCTGTTCTAGAATTTTTGCTTGCATGTACCCCTTCACCCCTGTCCAGTAAAAGTGGGAAGTGGCAGGTATGTAAAAGTCGTGTTTAAGGCTAATTCTATCCTGAGTAGGAACAAATCTACTCTAGGCCTTACTTTCAACATTTGGAAAAATGGAGTCATTGGATTAGATAAACTCAACCAAACTTCTTCTAATTCCAGTAGTGTCCAGAATTAGAAATAAAGAAGAATGAGTCCAAAGACAATGATGAGGGTGAAGGGGTCCCATATGTTCACTGGATACTGCCTCCTGATCCTAACGGGCCACTCTCACCTGACTCGGTCGGCCATCTTGACCACATTAAAACTGCCGAGCTATTGTGTGACCAACCCAGCTTCACTGCTCCCCTCTGAAGAGGCTGCAGTCCTTCTGAAAGCCTCTCCACTGTGGATGGAAAATCTCCATAAATGCAGCCCCTCCTGAGGAGGTGTTATGAGCAGGACAGTGCTCCTCAGGCCGGCAGTTTTGCCTCCTCTCACACCCTGGGGACATTAGACAATGTCTATAGATGACTGGGATGGAGCTGCTAGTGGAATCTCAGGATGAGAGGCCAGGGATGCTGCTAAAGGTCCTATAAGGCAGAAGACAGTCCTCCACCCCAAAGAAGCGACACTCACTGCACCTGATCTTATCTGATCTCATAAGCCATGCAGGTCAGGCCTGGTTAGCACTTGGACTGCAGAATTATCCAGGCCAGAATGTCAGTTGAGAAACAGTGGAGTTGGAGCGGGAGAGGAGTCTGGGGTTGGCACAGCAAGTATATTCTCCCAGAAACCACAGCTTTGTTGAAGAAACACTAAAACAGGGTGCTAAGTGGAGGTTTTGTTCTCTAAAAACTTTTGGCCCTGGAAGGGGGAAGTGGCAGGGGAGAGAGACAGCAAACAGGAAACTAGGAGCCTGGGAAAAAGTAAGAGTGGAATCTCAATCCAGCGGTGAGCCTGAAACCTTCTCCAGCCAGCAGTGAGAGGGAGGGCTCAGCCCTCAGGAGGACAGGAGTCTGCCAAGCTGGGACCTTTCTCCCTTGGATATTGATGTCAGAAGCAGGTTACAGAAGGTTCTTACAGATGAAAGCCGAAGTCCTGTGGCTTTTGCCTCCTAACTGCCACCACCCCTCAGCTGCTGCCATGTCCTCTGCGCACACAGATGCTGCTATTTATTTGTTTGCTTATTTTCCCCAGGAGAGAGAGAGAGAGAGAGAGAGAGAGAGAGTGTGTGTGTGTGTGTGTGTGTGTATGGGTTTGCACGCATGCGTGTTAGCACACCTTGCCCAGCAGCAGGGTCAGGGCTGACTTGCTGGCCTGGATGGGCAGGCTGTGACATCATGGCTTCTGTGCTGGTGGGGAGCCCTGCATTCTCCTACTGCACTAGGAGGCTAACAAGTGGGCCCACAGGCCTCGGGGCCTTTGGAGTGCACTCATCTGACAGATTGCGCTTCTCTCAGCCGCTCAGATTTATTTTGCCAAAGTTACAGGGCAATTATGGAAATGCGCCCTTTGAAGCCAGGCTGATTTCTGTTTATTTTCTTCTCCCTGACAAAGCAGAGCTTCCCTGCCTCTTGTGGGCCTCTCTGTGTCTCTCCCCTACCCTCTGATAATTCTTAAGAGTTTCCAGGGGTGATGTGAAAAAAATCTCTTAAACGGTGGTAAAAATCTATGTAGAAATGTTATTATTATTTTAATTTTTTTAAAGTGGGGTTTTGATGGCCAAGAGAGGAGAAAGGGACCTGCAGAGCCTGGCAGGACAATGGGTTGGTAGCAGACTGGCCCAGCTGCCTGAGGCCCCTGCTGTGCCCCTGGAATGGTAGCAGCAGAGGTTCGGTGCAGACGGTGTTCCTGGGCTTTGTACATTATTTACCACTGTCGCTTGGAATCTGGAGGCTCCCTGTGAACCAACCCCATGTACTTCTCCCCTCCCACCCCACTTTGACGTTGGGGTGTTGAGAAAAAGTGTCTGAAGCCAGATGGTCTGTGGAGGGGAGGAGTCAGCAGCCTGGATTGCGTAGTGTCTGGGGCCTCAGTTTCTATCTTTCAGAGTGGTTTTGAAGTTTTCTTTGTCCATATTTTTGTTTGCCCCTTCCTTCCTCCCTTCATGTCCTGGGAGTGAATGGTTCATTTCTGTGGACAAAACACCAACAGGAAGTCTTGTCACCTCCGGAGCGGACGCCAGCCTCAGTGGCCTTTCCAGAGTGGAGGCCATCTCAGCTCTTACTTCTTGCCCTCTTGAAAACATAAAATAAATCAAATAAAATGGAGTTAAGTCAGTGCTTATGATATAAGAAGACCCCAAGCTAAGCAATTTCCATGCACTCTATTCTGTACTCATAGCCCTTTCTGGGAAGAAACCATATTCCCTCCCTTTTGCACGTGAAGAGACTGAGGCAAGGGAAGCTGGCAGGGAGAATAGAGGATCTGAGAAATTTCTCCAAACATGGAACCATATCAACAGAGTTTAAAAAAATAGAACCGTCCATTTGGTACACCACCATCTGAATTAAAGCACTTTTTTATTTTTTATTTTTTATTTTTTTGTCCTGGGGATCAAACCCAAGGGCCTTGTGCATGCTTGGTAAATGCTCTACCACCAACCTACATCCCCAGCCCTCCATCTGAATTAAAAAAGGGAATATGGATTTGATTGTGCAAAAAGACCGAAGAATGGTTATGTCAGGGAAAGGATCTAGTAGCATGTTGGGATCAAGGGCAGGAGAAATATTTTTCAGTATGTCTATTCTATTTTCTTTTGACCATGTATATGTGTTAGTGCTTCAGAAATCTGTTTTTGTTCATTTGTTGTTATTGTTTTTTTTGTAAGAGGGACAGTGAGAGAGAGAGAGATAGAGAATCAATTTTCATTTAGTTTTTTCATTGCTCCAACATTTCATTGTGTACGTGGTGCTGGGGTTTGAACTCACGTCCTCACACATGCCAGGCAAACGCTATAACCGCTGAACCACTGCTCCAGCCCCTGGTCATTTGTTTTTAAATAACTAAGATTCATGTGGGGGACAGACACCAAACACTCTTGGACACCTGCAGATACCAATCATGCACCTGTATGCGCAGGACCTTGCCTGCCAGGTGTGGTGGTTCAGGGAGCGGGACCCAGATCAGATTGCCTTGATTCAAACCCCAGCTCCATCACTCCCTGTGTGACCTCAGATACTAACTGCACTTCTCTGGGCTTTGATCCCCCCTAAAGTAGGAAGAGTAGTTATATTATTTTCCTCATGGGCCCTTGAGAAAATTATGCAAGTTAATTCATGCTACCAGCAGTGTACCTTGCATGATGATTTGCCTTGTGCATAATGATGACCTAATAAATTATAAATGTTATTTTTGTTAATTATAACAGCCACCTTAGGCAATAAGCATTATTACCACCACTTTATAGATAAGCAAGTTCAAGCTTGGCCACCTGCTCAATGTGGCCAATAAATGGTAGAGCCAGCATTCTGACCGAGGTCTTTTTGTTTGTTTGTTTGTTTTTGGTGCATTATAGTTGTACATTTTGATGGGATTTGTTGTTACACATTTGTACATGCACACAATATAATTTGGCCAATATCACTCCCCAGCATTCCCAACCCCATACCTCCCATCCCTTGGTCCCTTTCTCTACTGGTCTCCCTTTGAGTTTTAGGAGACCCATTTCCATCTGGGTCTTCTGTATATGAGAGAAAACATACAACCTTTAACATTCTGAGATTGACTTATTTCACTTAACATAATGGTCTCTAGTTCCATCCATTTTCCTGCAAATGCCATAACTTCATTTTTCTTTATGGCTGAATAAAACTCCATTGCGTATATCAATCACATTTTCTTTACCCCTTCATCTGCTGATGGACACCTAGGCTGGTTCCAAAGTTTGGCTGTTGTGAATTGTGCTGCTGTGAACATGGTGTGCATGTACAGCTGTAGTAAGATGGCTTTAATTCTTCATTGTGAATACAGGAAGTGGTCCACCTGCTGAATAGTCCCCTCTGACTGCAGAGCACACACCTATGCACTCAGCTGCCCTGGGCTCCACCACTGTTTGGTGTCCCTGGAGTTGGAGGGGGCAGCCCTGCAGCACCGCCACCTTGCTGCCTGACTTGCCCGAGGTTCATGGGCCTGACACTTTCTTGGATGGGCCAGGATCACGCGCAGCACCAGCACCCTGGTTCTCGCTGTGCCCCACCCATTTCCACCGTGGAAGACAGGATGGAAGAGCATCCAAGTGGCTGTACCAGAGGAAAAACTTGAATTTGCTATTTTCTCATTTAAAATTTTTTAAAGAATACAAGACACAAGGAGGGTCTCTGTTCACAACTTTAGTTCCTTCTCAGCCCTGGTGCAGCTTCCTGTGTATATACACATCAAATGTTGCTGTATAAGGCCATCCATATTAGCAGAAGAGATGCTTGTCCTCCTCCTAGAACTTTGACAATCAATGTGTGGTCCGTGGACCAGCAGCAGCAGCTTCAACCCAGGGATGTGTTAGAAAGAGATACTCAGGTCCCTTCCCACAACCACTGAGTCAGAATCTACATGTCCCTAGAGATGTCTGGGTGACACAAGTGCATATTAAAGAATGAGATATACTGGTCTACAGGCTTGCCAGTAAAGCATGTGCACCCCCAGGATGGGACTGGAACTATCTGAGATTTGGTCCTCCACAGGAAATGCAGGATGGAGCTGGGGGTGCTGGGGTGAGGAGGTGGGGAAGACAGAGGAAGGAAAGAGGTCAAGAGGAAGATACCAAGCACCAACCAAGGCTGATCACGCCAGAAGCAAAGACATATTCTTCCTCCTTCTCTGCATTTTAAACATGTCTGTAACTCTGAGTTCCTCGTGCCCACAGCCTCTGCCTTCCATAGATATTTTGCACCGTAACAACAGGGGAGAGTCACTAGAAAAATTTAGAACTTTATTAATAGTAACTGATTTTTTTCTTCATCAAGGATCACATGTGATTCCTGTTAAGCTCAGGTATATTTCATGAAGAGGGAGGAAAAGAAGGAAAGGAGAAAGGACTGGAGGGAGAGAGAGTGACTGACCATTTGGGATGCACACAAAATAGGTAGGAGTCCGGGAGGACAAAGACTATCTCATTCACTTCTTCCCCTTTGCTTGGATTACAGGTGTGGGCCATGCAATTCATTCACTTTTAAAAATTAATTCATTTATATCAAACAATATTTATCACTCAAAAAAACAATGTGAACAAAGTCTCTGGCCTCCTGCAGCACTCAGTCCACTGGAAAGAAATGATTTAATAATGATAACAATAATAAATGTGTTGCATTTATTGGACTATGAATGATATAAATAAGATGCTGTAAGCTTACATGATAAAGGGGAGTCTAATCTAGTGTGCAGTGGGTATAGATAGAGTGATGTATTTATGTGCACAGATAGGTGGGCTCCAGGCCTGTGCCACCCAATATATGGTTAACCAGTAATCACACACGGCTATTGAGCACCTAAAGAGTGAGTGAATGTAGACACAAAAAGCACCTTGGAATTCAAAGACACAGTATGTTAAAAGAAAAGAGAATGTAAAGTGTCCCAGTGATTTTATGTTTTACCTATTAAAATAATACTGTGGACATATCAGGTTAAATAAAGTATGTTATTAAAAATCAATTTTAACCGTTTCTTTATTCTTTTTAAATACAGTTGTTAGGACTTTTTCAAAGAGAGATGGACAGTGAGAGAGAGAGAGAGAGTAAGAGAGAATCAATTTTATTTAGTTTTTCATGTGACTTTCATTGCTCTGACACTTGGTTGTGTACCTGGTGCTGGGGTTCAAACCTGCATCCTCGTGCATGCAGGCAAGTGCTGTAACTGCTGAGCCACTGCTCCAGCCCCAAATGGGAAATTTTTGACACACATGGCTCACACCACATCTCCACTGGGCAGCACTGCCCCCGGGGACTGAGATACCTGGAACCTGTATTCAGCACCACTGCACCACTGCTCACCAGCTAAGGCAACTTGAGCAAATCAGCCAGCATCTTCCCCTGTGAATAAAATGACATCTGGAATTTATTGACCAGGCTGTATGTGCAAAGCCCATGTGTCAATCTATTCAAGCTTCTCAAGGCCCTGTGAGGTAGGTACTGCTATTCTTGCCATTTTACTGCTGGGGAAACTGAGGCTCAGTGAGATTTGACTCACCTAAATACACATCCCCAGAAAGTTGGGAGACATGATTTAACTCAGGTAGTCTGGCTCCAGAGCCTCTTTTAGAAAATTGCCATACTGCCCGCTCCCCAGGAATGCTATGGAATGCTGGTCAGTCTCATGTTGCTGTAACAAAAGTACCTGACATAATCCACTTATAAAGAGAAAAGGTTTATCTGGCTCACAATTTGGAAGGTTTCACTCCACCATCAGCTGACTTCATTGCTTTGAGGCTTCTGGTGAAAGAGCTCATCATGGTGGGAAGTGCGTAGCACAACAAAGCCACACCTCAGGGCCAGGATATGAAAGGAAGCAACCGGTCCCTTTCAAAGGACCTGATGACTTCCCACTAGGTTGAACCTCTGAAAGATTCTATCACTTTCCATTAGAATCACTCTGGGGAATAAGCCTTTACACATTTAAAATCCAAACTACAGCACAGAGAGAGCTTTCACAGAGGCAGCAATGTATGCAAAGCCCTTACTGAAGCATGTAGCCCAAATCAGCGCTTGGTGTTGATCGTGACACCAAAGAAATTTTTACCAAAAAAATAACATAAGAATAATCAGATGATGACCTTCTCTGCCAAAAGTCACACATGGAGATACCACATTAATTATCTATGCTACAAAACAAATTATCCAAAACTTAGTGGCATAAAACAAGTTATTTTCTCACAGTTGCCATGCATCTGAAATTCAAGCTGGAGGCTTGGACCTCTCCATGGCGCTGCTTGAGTGCCCTGGCAGCATGGCAGCCGCTGCCCGCAGAGCAAGAGATTCAAGAGAGAGCAAGGGAGAAGCCACGTGTTTTTTATGACCTGCCTTTGGAAGTCGCACTTCATTGCTTCTGAAATACCCTCTTGCAGTTACACAAGTGAGCCCCATTCCACACGGGAGCCGACTAGAGCAGGGCACCAAGGCTGAGACCCAGGGGTCCTCGGGGCCGTCTTGGATGTCATGACACGTCCATGTGACTTTAAACCCCTGTGCTCCTCTCTAAGGGAACAGCCTCCTGTGGTCCTGGGAGGCTGGATGGCTGGGTAGCTGAAGATAACAATAATGGAGCAAAGGACAATAGTATGTAGCACTTATGAGTACACACAAGTGCTAATCACGTTTTAACTCAATCCTCATGAAAGATAAGATGGGTACTGAAAATAAGGCAGAAAACAACCCAAGAATGTGAAAGCATCAGAACTTTATCGTTCATTCCAGCTCCTGCTGCAGTGCTGGGCTCCTCTCGGAACAGAATTTGCCGTGAACTCTGCGGTGGCTTTAGAGATGGTAACCTAAAGGGCAAGAAGGGCTTTCTCTTGCGGAGCCTCGGCTGGCAAATCCCAAGGAAGCCCTCTGATTGGCTCAGCTTGGGTCATGTGTTCACTGCTGGGCCAATCACCGTGGCCAGGGGGCGTGGCAGCAGGAGGCATTTCCTAAGAAGAAAGTAAGGGTGCTGCCACCGTCAATCCGCCGTGGGCTCGGAGGTTGGACGCGAGGAGGAAGGCGCAGGGGCGGTGAGGGAAGGTCCGTGGGAGAGTGATCGTGATCGTGGCCTGGGGTGGAGCTCATTGGTGGAGCGCTCACCTACCGTGCCCAAGGCCCTGGTTCTGATCCCCTGCAACACACACTCAGGAGTGTGTTCAGTCATTTCTCAGGGTGGGTGACTGAGCAAAGACTGAAGTCAAAGGCTCTCAACCTCTCAGCCCTCCCAGAGGGCCCTTCCGTCTCTATCGCTTCACACATTGGGGCGAGGCGGGACATGTCACTGCTTCTCCAGCTTTCCCACTTACCTATCCCCAAGAAAGAGGTGGAGGAACTTCATCACCTGAAGAATCTGATCAGACTGGAAGTGGCCCTTCACAGCAGTGAAAGGTCTTTGATGTCTCACTTTTTATCTTAAATATATAAGAATTTGCATTTCTTCCATGTTTTTCTGCTTGTCTTGTTATAAAGGTAGTGTTCCCCTGTAAAGATCTTTAGATAAAATACATAACTCATGGCCCATGTTTATCCTGTGGCCTTGACACCTGCTGGAACACTGTTATGTACCACGGAGCTCTCGGTGCATAGATTCCAGAAGCTTGGGCACCGGAGGGTTAGCAAATGCAGGTCACCAAAGGATGTGGCAAAGAGGCAGAAGGACCAGGTGCTTTGCTTGAAGTCACCAGAGCATTAGAGTTTGACGTCTTCCCTTCTCCTCAATGTCCCTCCTTCTCTCTTCCCAGTCACACTTGAACCTGAGATGGCAGGTGGACCTTGGGACTCTCAACTATCTTGGCACTGGGTGCATGCTGGGGCCAAATATTAGCAAAGACTAATTCACTAAATCCATTGCTGCTTTGGAATCCAGCAATAAAATTCAAATTTTCCTAACGATATCTTTTAGATATCTTTGCAACTGGAAGATGAGTTGCAAATATTTTATAAAATAAGGACCACTAAACATTATCATTACAATTATAATTCTATAAAAAGATTTGAAGAGCTATCAAATGCCACAACTGCTCATATCAAATTATCAAAGGGAGTAATTTTAAAAGACAGTGGGCTGCCCTGTGCTCAGGTTTGCCGAGTGGCAGGAGCTTGTCTTCATGTTTCCGTGTATGAGGTCAGTGCCAGAGTATGGATTGAAGGCAGCAGCTACTCTATATTTAGTTGTCTTGTAAGCTTTCCCTCCATACCTGAACACTCTGAATATAAGCTCAGCCCCTCCTGATTCCCACCCAAATTTTAAAGCACACTTGGAACTGCTTGTGAGGTCAGCCAGTGAGGATAGGACTGGGGGTTTATGTCACAGGCTCCTGCTGATTTCTCTAAGATGTGCTCCCCACCCCCCCCCATAACAGTCAGGCCAGGAGTCTCCACACCAGGGTCTATCCTCCCAGCAGGGCCCCTGACCTTTTGTGTCCTGGAATACAGCAGAAGAACAGGATGGCATGGCCCAGCTGGAAATAGTACTTGGGAAAAGGCCACAGGCTCTGCCACTTGCTCCACAGCACGCAGAAGGGACATTGCCAAAAATACAATCATCCAGAAATGTGGAACTAAGACACTGGAGGAAAGAGGGGCTGAGCAGACAGGGTGGGGGAGGGAGGGGACAGAAGGACTGGCAGAAGCAGCGCCAGTTCTGATGGATGGCCAAAGCCTCTCTCAGTGGTCTGGTGAGCTGCCACCAGGGAATCGGAGGCACCAGGCACCAGCGCAGACTGGCCTGCAAACCAGAGGCTTCTAAGGAAGTTGTCTTGACTGTTCAACCTTCCCAGGAAAGAAAGAGGTCCCTCCCATCCAGCAAAACTGGACAGTCAAACTCATTTTGCAAAGGAAGAGTCAGGTCATCTCCCCTAGAAGGAAGCAGAGGAGGGACCCACCCAAGTCAAACCTCCCCTACTCCCCTAGTCCTCAGAGGTACATCATAACAGAGCAAAAGATGGGTGACGAATTGGCCCACAGGGGAACCAGGGCAGAATATTCTTTTTGCAGCCTCTGATATCTTTGGCTGTGGGCTTTTGTACAACTGCTAAGCCCAATCTGGGTCACCGTTCACTTTCCTCTAGTCCTGATTCTGTGTTAGTTACAGAAAAGCTGGCATTTCTCCCTGCTCTAGCAATGCCCCAGAGGTACAAGACCTGATTACTAATGACAAGTTATGTGACATCTCTGAATTGATATCAGTACCTCCAACCCACTGAGAAAAGGCATAACACACACTGATGTATAGGTGTGGCATTTGAAATATTGAATAAGTGGGACCTCCCTAACATCAGAACTGGCAGGGTTCTTAGGTCTCCTGCTATACCAGACACCTATGTCTGTTTGTGACACATGGAGGAGGTTCTAAATAAGGGCCAGAGAAGAGAGGACAGCAAAATGTACCAACTGGCTTGGAACTTTTCTATATTTTAAAAACGGAAGCAGCTAGATATCCACAAAAATGAAACTGGATCCCTTCCTCACGCCATACACAAAAAAAATTAAAATTTATCATCAGCTTAACCAGAGGAACTAAAACTATAAAATTCTTAGAACACAGGCATGAATCTCTGTCATCGTAGGTCAAGCAAAGCTTTAGACATGGCATGAAAAGCACAAAGAATAACAGAAAAAAGATTGCAATGTAAAACTTGCATGCAATGAAAGTCAGTAAAGAAAGTAAGTCAAGGAAGTAAAAAGATAACCAACAACTGGAGGACAATATTTGCAAATTATCAGGGAACCATAAGCAGAATACAGAAAGAGCCACTGCAACTCAGTAGCAAATGAGTCAAATATCACAACCCAATTGAAAAATGGACAAAGGATCTGAATACACAACTCCCCAGAGACGTTTGGCAAATGGCCAACCAGTGCTCCACATCATCAGACATCAGAGAAAGGCCAATTAAAACCATATAACAAGATACCACTTTATATCCACTAAGACGTCTCTAATAGAAAAGAAAAATGGAAAATAACAAGTGTCAGCAAAGGTGTGGAGAAATTATAGCTCCTACAATATTGGCGTGAATGTAAGATGATGTAGACCATTGACACAGAGTTTGATAGTTATTCAAAAAAACTGACCATAGCCTCCATATAACCCAGAAATTCTACTCCTAAGACTGTACTCAAGAGGAATGAAAACATATCCACAGAAAAACTTGCACATGGGGACCCACACCAACATTGTTCGGAGGCCTAGAAGTAGAAACAGCCCAAATGTTCATCAGCTGAGAAATGGACACCCAATCTGTGGTTCAGCCACACAATGGAATACCACATAGTGACTGCATGGTACAGCATAGACAGACCATGGAAACACACGAAGCAAAGGATGCCAGCCACAAAAGAGCGCCTACTGTATGCTTCCACCTTCTCAAAATGTCCAGAATAGGCGAATCTGTAGAAACAGAAAGCAAATTAATGGTTGACAAGGGTTAGGAGGGAAGTGGGCAGTGATTGCTAACAGGTACATGGTTTCTTTTGGGAGTGATGAGAACATTCTAGAATTGATTGTGCTGATGATCGCACAACTCTGTGAATGTACTGAATGCCCTTGATTTGTACACTTAAAATGGGCAAACTGCAAAATTATATCTCAAACTGTCAGGTGCGCCAAACTGGACAGCATACAAATATGTTGTTCAAAGACTTAAATATGAATGTGCACACGTGCACACACACAAACCCAACGGACACAAGCCTAAGATGACAAAATCCAGAGAACTAGCTCAACGTAAAAAAGAGCTGTGAAGACTTTTTCCCAAGGCTGATAATGCTTAGTTTTGGCATAAAAGGTCCTGTTGAAAATAATTATGTATAATTTTTACTTCCCACAAAAAAGCAGTAGCTTTTAGATCCTCTAGTAATTGTGTTCTGGAACTTTCTTCTTTGGGAAACGCACGGGGGTTGGGCCTATCTTCTCCTTATTATAGTAGCGGGACTCCAAATGGCAATATTTGAAGGGCAGCCTCTATCGAGTTTATAAAAGCATGGTGTTCTTTTCCTCCACTCAGCACACTGCTTCTGCTCAAAACTTACACAGGAGACATTTCCTGGAAAATTCTGGTCCAATGATGCAGCTTCTGTGCCCTCAAAGATGGAAGCTCAGTGACTCACACCCAGGCCAGGGCAGAGCCCTGAGGTGTATGCTGTGTGGGGAGACTTGGGTGAGCCTAGCTGCTGGGCAGATAAACCCTGTGGTTACTCTCAGGAGGGCTGCCAAAGGGTTCAAGTGCACTTGCTGGCTAAAGGCAATCCCAGGGAAGAGGAGTGCAGGGTCAGGAAAGCAACTCGGCCTTCCTGGGACCCCGCTCTTTGAGCCACACCACCGCCATCGCTGCACTTGACTCTAGTGTGTTGCTACCGCTCTCATGTCTGCTAAGCGCTGTGAAGTACTTAGCTCCTGTAATCCTCAAAACCACTCAGTGGGGTGAATACTATCATCATGGGGACTGAGGTGCAAGGGGACAGAGGAAGCTTTTTTTGCTTTTCTTTCTTTCTTATTTGTTTGTTTGTTTTTGGATACAAGGTCTTGCTAAGTAACCCAGCTGGACTTGAACTTACAATCCTCTAGCCTCAGTCTCCCACATAGTATATGCATGTACCATGGCACCTGGCCCAGGTGAAGTTTTGAGTCCAGTTCCACCAAACACCACTGTCAACTCTGAATAAGTTATGCTTCCAAACAGGAGCTCTGAACACAAAGGAAGAGAGGAGGAATGGCAGAGAGGGGGAAGAGCACATTCCTCTAATCCTTCAGCCATTGCGTTGAACATCCAAGAAGCAGGACACAAAGAAGATGCATATTCCCGCCCAAGATGGCCAGGGAGGATATGGTACCAGGACTCATCTTCCTGTGGATGTTTGGGAAGGACAGGAGGAGCACTGGGTGGGTGGGAAAGGTGAGAGCCCAGGGACACCCCTCAAAGGCAGGGCCAGGCCCCTCACCTTCATCCACACCAGGACCCTGACAGCAAGCTCCTCCCCTCTGCTCCAGCAGCAAGAGGAGACCCTCTTCTGGTTGCAGGGTCCTCCTTGCCTTCTCCCTGTGCCCCACTCAGCACCCCTGCCCCTCACTGAACAAGACAGGATTCAGGAAATGCATTCGCCTGGAGCCTACCTGAACCAGAAGATCCTCAGAAAATCCACACGGAGCCAGGTGGAGATGGCAGTGGGACAAGAAGGAGAACAGTGACTGGGACCAGCAGGACTTGGGTCAAGTCCCAGTGTCAACTCTAATGGGCCACCACTCTGGCTTCTTTCTTTTCATTTTATTATTTTGACATAATTTCAGATTTTCAGAAATTTAACTGAATTATACAAAGAATTTCCATAAACCCTTCACCCAGATGCCCCAAATGTAAATATTTTATCACATTTCCCTCTCAATAGATAAATACAGAGAGATAAAAATAGAGAAATATATACATATATATTTTTTCATGCAAGTATATACAGAGATATATACAAATACATGAAAATATGTATACAAGTATATACATATATTCATATACACTGTATATATACACAGATACACAAAACCCACGAATAGCTCAATTCCAAATCAATGCCACAGAGCTTGTTAGACCCTTCTGTTTTCCATATTTATTGCTCCTTTCTCTTCAACAAAAACACCGACTTCCATTTTGTATGATATATTAATTTGTTTGCTCAATCACCGAATATATAAAATTTTCATAATTGCTAACCTATTCACCTACAAAAAAAGAAACCTACTCTCCAGTATTGTTGACTCATTAGAGTTCTGTTATCGTTGGTCCAAACACTATTCCAGTCTGTAGGGTTGGCTCCTTCACCGTTTCTTTTGATGAAAGGGAGCGCGCGTGTGTTTGCGAGCCCGTGTGTCTGTTTTAAATGCAGTTTAGTTTATTTATTCGTATTTATTTCTTAGTTTAAGATTTTTTCCCACATTCTTGATATTCCTCCTGTCCTCCTGTCTTCTCTGCTCTCCTCTCCTTTTCCTTTTCTGTCCTTCCCTTTCCTTTTTGTCTTTTTTGAGTACCTGAAATCTTAACGGGGTCCCCAAAGTCAGAATCAAACAAAAACAGCTCACTTGGAGAAATGTCCATTTCTCCTCTTCCTTCAACCTCATTCCCACTTGTCCCTGAATCTCATTATTTTATTTTTTTAATCCTTCTAGTATTTTTGTATTCACATAAGCAAACACACTTATATCTTATTTCCCTTCCTTTCCTACCTCCAAAATAACATCCTACCTTAATATTATTTTCCAGAAGTCATCATACTTAAGTTCATAAATAGCATCCTTATTCTTTTACATAGCTGCATAGAATTCCATAGGATGGACTCGTTGTGACTGATTAACCACAGTCATACGTGTGAATATTTAGATTGTTTCCAACATCCCCTCGCCACATGCAATGCAGCCATGAGCATACATATTTTCACATTATTGAAATGCTGTCTTCTTTTAAGTGTTATGAATCAGGAAGGCTTAGATCCAATCACATGTAATAAAACCCCAAATAACAGAAATATAAAATGCGTTATTGCTAGCCACATGAAAATATGTCCAGAACAAAGAAGTCCTACTTGTCACCGTGCTCCATGCTCACCAGGGACCCAGGCTCCTTCTTGTCTTTGTAGTCATCCGTTCTTCGCATGCTGTTTCCACTTACCTCATGATCTGCAATGTCAGCTGATGTTCCCGTCTACGTGGAGAAAAGAAGGAAAGTAGAGGCAGAGAGAGGAGGAAGAGGAGGAAGAGGGAGACAGACCCTGCTTGGCTGTCAATCTTTTACAGAGACATCTTGGAACTTTCTCCCAGCAGCATCCACTTATTGGTGGAAAATTGGTCAGAAATTTAGTCACATCATTGAAAGGACGGTGGGGGACAGATGTGCCACAGATAGCCGGACTACTGCTCTCGGTGTTGATGAAGGGGAGCGGTGCCTGTGGGCTGGGCACCGGGCAGTCCCCACCACGTGTTACTACAATTAACTTTTTACCCCCTCCATCGCCTTTACGCAACCAGTAAATCCTTCCTTTATCAGGGTGAGCAAACAAGTCACCTCTTTCTCTAGAATACTTTGGGACTATTTGAGGAGCGTTCTCAGAATACTGAACCAGTATAGGGCCCACTTCCCTTGGGGTTGGGTTGGAGTGATGACCCCTGGCTCCATAGGAGGGACTGGGAGAAAGCAGCCACCAGGGCCTCCTGTCATGTGAGCCACTAGGAAGGACTCGTGACTTCATGAGTAGAGGAAAAGCATGCATCCCTCGTCAGGCATAGGAGATAAGCCAGAAGCCAGATGCCACTGGACAGAGGAGAAAGTAACAATGTATTCAGTGTTGCCAAGAGAAGCAAACGTTCCAAGAGGTGGCAGGAGTCCAGCAAAGCTGGGTTCACATCCCAGTCTTATGTGTGACAATCATAAGGTAGCTTCACCTCTCTGGGACTTCTGTTTTCTCCTGTATGCATTGCTCTCTAACATGGAACTCATGGAAGGAATTAAACAGAGGATTAAAGATGCAGACTCGAGAGGCTGAGGCAGGAGGACCACAAACTCACAGCCAGTCTCAGCAACTTAGCAAGGCTCTGTCTCAAAAAAAAAAAAAAAAAAAAGAGCTGGGGGCGTCACTCAGTGATAAAGCACCCCTGGGTTCAATGTCCAGTGACCCCGAAAATGTAGTGAAGTGATTCTTATCATTAATAGTTACAATCGTATCATTTGGTATGGAAGGTACTGACCCTCCCCTACTTGGATAGAGACAGCAGGAGGGAATCCCCCACGGAGACCAGGGAAGCAGCCCACGGTTAAGGGGTTTTCCTTCCACTCTTCCTAGTGGGGTCCTGGTCCCCTGCATTAGGACCAGCCAGCAGCAAGCCAGTCAGCCCCAAGGACCAACTGAGGTCACCTCACCTCAGCATGCAGGAGGACGTTTGGGGTTCCCTCTTCTCAAGCCTTAACCTGCTGCGTACAGGAATTTGCCCCGTGGGGACTGTTCATTAAGGAATCCTTCCCTTGTACTCTTGTACTCAGGACTTCAGAGATATCAACCTATAATTTAGTGCTGTCCCAGGGGCCCCTGGGAGTGCAGCCCTGTACATGTCTCAGCCTCTGAAAGCTGTCCCCCTTTTCCCCTCTGTGTGATTTGAGAAGTCAGTGGCAGCTCTACCGTGAGTGGTTGAACTATGGGAAATGCCACATGCAAGCGCCAAACCTGCCTGAGAGGGGCTTCAGCTCTTACTCGTCACTCTTCGGTAAGGAGCGCTGCACTTACTGTGTCCTTAGTTCATATGCATTGTCTCAGCTCAGCTTTTGCTATGTTTCTATCTTTATTGACCCCTAACAAAAATTCATGGGTTAGGCAATATAGCAATGTTCAGAGGCAAAGAGATTGGATTACGAAAGTCGGACCTCTTTGGATTGATCATTTGAAAGAATGTAAATGGACTGTTGGGTGATAACTGTAGGCAGGTAGAGTGTGGCTGGAGGAAATAGGTCACTGGGAGTGTGGCCTTAGACTACATCTGTTCCTCGTCCCCTCCCTCTCTCTGCTTCCACGCTGCCATGAAGTCAGGGCTTCCCTCCACCATGACATTCCTGCCTTGGAGTCTGCTGATCATAATAACCTGAGACCTCTAAAACCATAGGCAAAAAACGCTTTTCCTCCTCCAATTTGTTCCTGTCAGGTATTTTGGTCACAGCAACGAAAAGCTGCCTAACCCCCTTTCAACCATCAGGGGTGTGGGAAGCAGCTCTTATTACGACCATTTTTCCTGGAGATGAAAATAAGATTCAGAGAAGTGAAGAAGTTGTTCCAGATCACAGAGCAAGTAAAGAGTGTGGACTCTGAGCCTAGTGCTGTGTGGCCCCTACAGACTCCAAAACTTAGGTCTTTTGACAGAGAGGCCCTTGCAAAAGCTCAAGAATGGGGTGGGGGGGCTGGAGCAGTGGCTCAGCGTTTATGGTACTTGCATGTGCGAGTACACGAGTTCGAACCCTAGCACCACGTACACAATGAAGCTTTGGAGCAATGAAAGCCGCATGACAAATGAAATAAAATTGATTCTCTGTATTCTCTTTCTCTCTCAGTGTCCCTCTCTCTTTAAAAAAAAAGAAAAGAATGGGGTTTGGATGAGAGGGACGACAGATGTCCTCTCCCACATGTCCCCCAGGATCGTGATTCTGCCGAAGATTTCCCCCGTGGCTTCCTGGTGGCTGGGATAGGAGGCGTCCCCCACAAACCTCCCATGTTCATGCAGGAGGAATATTCGGAGGTCAGATGAGTGGACCGAGAGCTGAGACCTAATCGGTGCACAGAAGGCAGGTGGGGCTGCAGGGGACAGACCCCTGTGGGCGAGCCCGGGAGGACTGCATCTCCCTCCTGACCCTTCCCAACTTCCCTCTTTGGCATCCTGGCCACCACGTCCAGAGCAGTTTCCTCTGCCACACTCTCCAGCCTCACCTGGACCCAGAGCAATGGAGTCGGCCATCTGTGGATGGAACCTCTGACACGGAGAGTCAAAACAAACTTTCCCTCTTCCCAGCTGTTCTTGTCAGGTATGTTGGTCACAGTGATGCTAACACAGCATCTGAGCCAGAGTCAAACAAGTTTATCTTCATTCATTCCTCCCTTCCACATCAGGAGAGCAGTGCTTAGGACCCACATTCCATCCTAAAGGGACTATAGGACTGTTCAATCTAAATAAGACGGTTTCGCACTTGTGAAAGAGGTATTTTTGTGTCCATGCCTCTGCCACTACGCAGACCCTTCAGGCCATTCCCAGCCTTGACCTCTAATGCCACCCTGGAGTCACATCAGCTTCTGCCCACACCCACCACCCTACCTGTGGGCTGGGGGCATCTCTGCACAGGAAGGAAGTGGCCTCTATTAACATGACATCACTGCCCCCTCTAGCCTGAGTCCTCATGGCATCCCCCAGGTGACTGGCCAATTGAGGAAGGTGCCTTCCAAGACAAAACTTCTCAAAGTATGGTCCCCAGCATCCTCAGCATCACCTGGGAATGTGCTAGAAATGCAGGTCTTAGACTCCACATGGACACATGTACATTAAAGTTTATGATCCTGCTCCAAGATACAGAAGACCTGGAGGCCTCCCCCATTCCCCATCCCAGGTTCTGATAAAATTAGCTTTCAGGACTGGGTACCTTAACAAATGAATAAGTAAATAGTTCTGCAGGAAGATGCCATGTTCCTCCCCAGAGTGCACAAAACGCATCAGCACATTAAAGGCCCTGATAAGTCCTGCATCAAAGAAACATATATTTTTATTTAATTGAAGGCCTCCCAGATTTATTTGTTTTATTTTTTATTAAGGAGTTGAGTTATTGTACAATCATAAATGCATGTCTCCCAGATTTATTTAACTACAAAATATTCTTTTCCTACAATACCCAATTATTGAATGTACTTCGGGAAACATGATCCTTACTTGAAAGAGGGAACAGCATGCTTTACATTATCTGTAAGAGAAGTCAGCTACGATGCTTATGCAATGTCACATTTTAATAACCAGCTCCAAGACCTCAGGATGTATAAATCAGAAACCTATTTTAAAGGTGACAGAGAGCTTACATCAATCACCTCTAACTAGAGACACACCCTCATGTTTCCAATATTTCAACTCCAATTCCCACGGTCCTTCAAACTCAGCACACCCAACCCAATTCCATTACAGAATGCCCCTCCCCTGGAATACCACCCAGTCCTCCCAGGCCCCGGGACATTTTCTTTGCTCCTCCACTCATGAATCCTCTTCTCCATCCCCATGCACCTGTCCCTGCGCTACTTTGGCCTTCCACTTAATCAACTGCCAAGCTCATTAGATTTCTATCTGTTATGTCTTTCAACTCTTCCCACCCCTGCTCCTTCCCACTTACCTGTCCTCTTGCCTCCTAGGTACCTCCCTGCCTTGATTTCCCCATGCTCCACCCTACCTCCTGCAACTAGAGGGATTTCCCAATGCCCTGATATTCTTCTGTCATTTGTCTGCTCTCATCCAGGCTCTTGCTCTGTTCAAATTCCCATTTTGAAAATAAAGAAATTGAAGCACAGAGAGGTGAAGCGATTCACCCAGGGTCCCATATTTATTCAGCGTGGTTCCCTGGAGCTGAGCACTTTGTCCTTCATGGCTCTGCCTCCCTTCCCAGACACTGAGTGTCTTCAGTACCCAAATTGTGACCTTCAGTACCCAAACTGCGACCTTCCATGAGGTCTCTGCCTGCTTCTGCCTTAGTTGTGCTGGGTCTGCCCCTCGCACTCATGGAATAGGAAACCATACCCCATTTCCAGTACTTTCCAGCAGCATCATGTAATCTCTGCTCAAAGGCGTTGCACGAGGCATCTAAGGGGCAAAATTCCAAAAGGCTTTCTGCACGCTCCAGGCCCGAGCACGCCTCCTTAAAGCACACAGCCCTCACCTCAATTGTCTTGCCCTGCCTTGCATGCACCATCCTCTTATTTTTGTCCTCAGATGTAGCCCGTATCAGATGTAGCCCGTATCACAGGCACTAGGATTCTGATCATCTCCATTTTACAGGTGAGAAAACCAAGGTGCAGAGGGGAAGCGCTGCGTGCTGAGGCTGAGTCTGGATTTGAACTCCAGGCTGTCCAACCCAAAAGCTGCGCTCTAAACCACAGGGCTCTGTTGGATTTGTGCACAGCCTAAGAATAGGTACTTGGCAGAGTCTGACAGCACCTGCACGAGGAGCGCTGGGCCACGTGCAGGGGCGAGGATACACAGGGAGTGGGGAGGGGCCCAGGGAGCAGGAGGTGGCACTTGAGATGAGACTGGGGTTTCAACAGGTGGTGCGTTCAGGGAGGGTGTGTCAGAAAGAGAGAACAGGAAGTAGAAAAGAAAGGCCAGGAGCTGGGTGTGGCCAGGGCACTGATCACAGAAGGACACTGGGGAGGCTCCAGCTGCAGGAGGCCACCACTGGGAGCCCTCTGGAGAGGTGCAGGGCTCCAGCCAGCTGGGCATGGCATCAGGCAGACTTCTCTTGGGGCAGAGTGGGTAGCCGACCTCTGATGTGCCTGACAGCTGCCCACATCTGCTGAAGCACGTCCTTGTCCTTCTCCCTGGAGGAACCACAGGGAGTTGGTGAGGGCTCAGGCTGCTTGGGCCTTGCCCTGTTGCATTTTGGCCTGTAAGCATAGCCTAGAAATTTCCAGTGAGCCCCAGGACATGGGCAGAGTCCCAGGTGTGGCTAGAAGAGGCGGTATTGCAGGAGAGTGTTTCTGAGTTCTCTGGCAGGTGACAGCCAGGAGGTAGGTGTGAACAAAGGACTCTCCCCCCCTGCATCCAGGAATAGAAAGAGGCCCCTCATCTCCTTTCCCTCTCCATGGAAAAGCGTCTTCACTTCCACCATTGTATGAAGGAAGACCGGAAAGCCCAGATTGAGGAAAGCAGGCTCTTTCTCAATTATTTCTGTCCACATTGCTCTCTCCATGGATCATCTGTGGAAAACTGCTAATCCCTTAATGGACTCCAGAACCACCCAGCTCATTTCCCAAATAACCCCCATCATGCACGCATCGTGGCCTCCCAGAGTGCCAGTCTCACCTCTCTTTTGACATCTGTGTCCCCAGCCTAGAAGTAAAGGAGTCCACAGCTCAGCCCCATGGGGTCAGCCTCACCCCCCACCCCACACTCGGCACCACCTGCCTGAACCGTCCACAGGGTGCTTGGTGGGTCTTGGCTCAATGAAGTAACAACATGTTTCTAAACGGCCTTGCCAAGTCCCCCTGTACCTGACACCTCGGTAACCTGGCAAACGTCTCTCAGGCAACCCTCCCCAGGCATCTAGAGCCACTTAGTTTATCCAGGAATGCTCCCTGGCATTCTGCGTTACTGTCTTAAAATACACATAGCAAAATGTATTCCTTTAACCATTCTAAAGTGCTTAATTCAGCAACATCACATGGACAATATTGTAAAACCATCTTGTCTACCAAGGTTCTAGAATATTTTCATTACTGCAGAGCCCCATACCCATGAAGCAGATGCTCCCTCTTACCGGCCCCAGCCTAAGATAACTGCTGATCTATTTCTGTCTAAGGATTTGCCTATCCTGGTCATTTTGTGTAAGGGGAATCTTATACTATATGATCCTCTGGGTCTGACTTCCCTTTGGTCCTTTGGTGTGTTTGAAGGTTCATCTATGTTGTCACGTGTGTCTGCATTTTATTCCTTTTGATGGCTAAGTAATATATATATATATATATATATATATATATTTTTTTTTTTTTTTTTTTTTTTTTTTAAACGGAAGGAGGAGTAAAAGGAGTAGGATTTATTTAGGAAGAAGAGCAGAGACTCTGCAAGGTGGAGGGGTACCTGGAGGCAGGACACCCGCTAAGTAATATTTTATTACATGCCTATACCACTTCATTTCTCTGTCCACCCACTGATAATCATTTGCATTGTTTCTACCTTTTGGCTATTGTGAATAAAATTATACAATCATGTATAAGCTTTTATTTGTACACTATTTTCAATTCTTTTGAGTAGAACTGCTGATAATTCTGTTTAATTGATTGAGGAACTGCCAAATCTAATGATTGGGTTTTTTTTCCCCCAAAATTCATGCATCCTTATCATGAAGCACTTATAAAATGCCTGCTCACAAAAGAAAGTTAAAATTTCCCAGTCCTGGCCCTTAAAAATAGTCAGCTTTTCTGAATGTTTCCCACTAGGATTTTTTAAGAATGCCTAAATATGTGCATAGCTAGGCATTTTTCATTTAAAAGATTATACAAAAATGGGGTTGTAGAAATGTCATTGAATGCCACACTAGAATGCCACCTTTTCAATGCCAAGCCTATTTAAAATTGCACCTCAGCACTCCATGCTTCTTCCTGGCTGGGCTGTGCACCTGAGTTTTCCCCGCCATCTGCCTTGTCGCTGCCGTGCTTGGCAGGAGCCCTGTGAATGCGGGGAGCTCCGTTGCGTTCACTGCCTGGCTCACGGTAGAGACCCGAATAAGGATTGGTTGAATGAAAGAATGAATGAATGAGTTCATGGGCGCATGTTGGGCATGAAAATGTAGCCAATTTAAAATGTGCACCCTTTTAAAATGTGTTTGCTGGTGGGCGGGAGAAATGGCTGCCCACTACTCCCTGTTGGTCATCACCCACCTTGGAATTCGTCTTCAAAGCGCCCATTGGGGCCTGGACGCAGCCCCTGGAATTCCATTGGCTAGCACCAGGGCCCCGCCCACCCTGGAGCTTCCAGAGTTCACTTTGCAAGGAGGCCTCCTGTTTCCATCCCAGGCTTCTGGTAGGGGACTGGAGTTAAAAAGAGGGATCCTGAAAATCTCCAACAGCTCAGAGCCCATTTGGTCCTAATTTCAAAAAGAGTTTCTTCCGAAGTCCAAGCAAAGCCAAGATCCCCAAAGGGAGACCATGTCTCTGCCTCCACCTTCCTGTCCATGTCGGAGCAATTCTCCCAGCCACCTTGTCACGAGCCCACTGTGCTGCTCATATTAGTTACAGATGATGCCAATTAGAGGCCGAATCTCCCTGGCTCCTGGTAGAATATTGAGACAGAACTACAGCTATTTTAAGATTTTAAGCAGATTTATACTTGGTGCTTCAAAGAAAGCCAGCCAGCAAGGAAAATATGGTAACTGTTGCTTTAAATTATAGCTATCATTACTTCAAAAGGATATTCAATCAGAAACCACTGAAGACTAAAACTATTTACATCTCCTGACACTTAAAAGCAAGCGAACAGTTTTAGCCTGTCAACCTTGGACATGCTGGCTGCAAAGAGAGAGGTACCTTGCTGGCCTGCAAAGAAAAACATTTTCAAAGGAGCAGGAACTGAGAAGGAATGCTGGGAGCCCTTTCACTCAGAGATTTCCTCCCATCTCTCGGCCACGGCCCAGGAAGGATTTGGGGTTCAGGGCATGTGACTCTGCTCAGGTCTTTAGGAGATGATCCCCAGAGTCAGCAAAAGCTAACTCTCTCTGCGGCAGGAAGACTGCCCCTTTCCACCTGGCCTGCGGCCTTCAGGTCCCTGCCCTGGGGAAATTCTGTCTCATCCCATTAATTGAAGTCCCAGGGCAGGACTGTCTACTGCTCATTTCTGTGCTGTACTACAGGGACCGGACAGGATGTCTGGTTATGTATCGATCAGAACCAGAGCCAAAGAAACCCTCAGTGAACAGAGATAGTGGTCATAAATATGGGTTTTAGAGATAAGATTTCTCTTGGTTAGAGTTCTGACTTTTTAGTTTACTTACTGTGTGACTCTGGGAAAGTCAATTAACTTCTCTGAGACCTCGTTTCCTCATCAGTGTAATTGGGATGATTTGAGTCCCCATTTCATAAGATTTTTGAGGATCTTAAATGAGACGGTATTCATGAAGTACATTATTAGTTAGGGTCAGGCTAGATGCTAATAACATAAAACTGCTACAGTTTCAGTAGCATAACATCGTAAAACTTTGTTACAGCCACGCAACAATTCAAAGTGGATGCCCCTTGTCAGTGGACAACTGGGATGATTTGGGGGGTCAGGATCTCTCCATCATCTCTGTTTCTAGCCCCAGGAAGGAGAACCAGGCAATGCGTGAGGTCGTTAGGATGCAGAGATGAGGACAACTTCACAAATAGCAGGTCTGGGATGATCGGGTGAGGGGGAAGCCACCCTTCTTGGGAAGCCTTCCTTTGCAGCCTGAGTCAGATGCTCTTCCTACACTTTGCTGTAACACCTGGGCCCACCTGTGTCAATCACATCTACTGCGAGGTAAGATTTGAGAGCAGATCCCCAAGATCTGTTGTTCACAGCTGTATTCCAGGAGCAACATTCAGCATACAAAGAGATTCAATGAATAATGGCTGGAGGAATTCAGTAAAATCCATTCCCACATACGGCAGGTACAAATTAGTAAATGTTGCTAAACAAGGGTCCAGTAAATGCTGCTAATGGCAAACCTGGGGAAAGGATAGAGAAAGGATATATAGGCATTCTCTATACCCAAGGCTACCTACAGCCCAGGAACCAAAATCAGCCCAGTAGCTGTTTTATTTACAAATGAAGTTTTATTGGGATGCAGAACTTGTATGCAAGAGAGGCTGGGAAATGTAGTCCCTGGCTGAAGCACTGCCTCCCAGACAGATTGTCACACTATGGCAGGAAGAGATCAGACTTTTGGTACTCAGTCAGCTATCATCTGCCTCAGCACTTAGTACATGGTTACTCATTAATATTAAGGTTTATTAATATAAATTTTCTAATCCAATCTTCCATTTGCACCAACGAGTCCTGGAGAGATTTAAGCAAGTTTACCACTAGTGAGTGGCAGGACAAGGATTGCAGCAAAACTTTCCTCTTGGCTTCTGGCGCACCTGAGATCTAGCAGAAGGAATAAGTTCCCACTCAGGATGATTTGCTTCAGATGGGCAGAGACTTTGAAAGGTTTGCTCCCCAGATTTTAGGAAGCCCACATTTCAGAGATGCTCACAATTTTTCTGGACAGAGGAAGGTCTACTTTGCTTTTCTCTCTTTTTTTTTTTTTTTTTTTTTGCTTATATTCCTTGTGTTTCAGATCCCACTTCCAGCAAAGAAGAGGCACAGCTGGTACCATGGCTGGGTGGAGTCCCACATTCTCCAGGTGGGAGCTGCTGCCTACACATCTCTGCCAGGAAGCTTTTCCAAAAAGGCACATTCTCCCCGCCCTGACCCATGACCCACTCTGCCTCCAGCCTGGGCCGGTGAGGCATGTCACTCATTGTCCTGGGCTCAGTCCAGCCCCTCCCTTGCCAGACAAGACTTGGGAGGCCTGAGCAGGCACACACAGGCTGTGTTGCCTGAAGGACAGCAAGGTGCAGGGCAGGTGGTGGCACGGGAGCAAGTTAGGTGCTGTGGGCTTCCACTTCCGCGCCTCGGTCCTGAAGGCAACAACACCCCCCATCACTTTGTGATTAGAGGATGGGTTTTAAACTCTGAAAACATGACAATATCTTGCATGGTGTACATTTATTGACTTTTTTAACCTCCTCTAATGAACTCGATTTTCAAAACAGCCAGTGCTTTTCCTCTGAGTGAATTACCGCTGGGCATTGCATGTAGTCTTGGTCGGCCTGTCAGTCAAGATGCCCCACCCCTCCCCTGACCAATGGGTATGTACCTCACCCCATTGCTCAACCAATCAGATTCTTCCATGGGTCTCACACGCATCCGCACCCTACAGCACCTGCGCCTCCTCCTTCGGAGTTTGCCTTGCTTCCCCAACGAGGCCATTAACTCCTTGAGCGCAGGGACGGACATCTCACAGTTCCTCTCGCTTTTTCTTTCCCCGACCTGGGCTTACAAAGCCCAGCTTTGGTGATGGAGACGGAGCTTCCATGCCAGAGCCCAGCAAGAACAGGCGCACGTGTTGGGCTCCAGCAGTGCCTGGCTACGCCGCCTTGCGCATGTGCCTTAAGCTGTTCACGTTTATTTCCTCATCTCTACTTCATGGAGTGATTCCTTGGATCAAAATGGGAAAATATAAATTATCTAATTACAAAAAGAGGTTATTGCTATCATCACAATTATCCTTGACACACAAAGCCTGAAGGAAATATGGAGTTTTAGTTACAAAATGGATTCTCTTCTTTTTAGGGAAATGTCTGGTTGCAAGAAAGATTTTAACAAAAACCCAAAGCTCATGGAATTAACTTTTAGGCCCAGTGACTCAGTCTCAGACAACTTCTCAGCACCCAGTTTGTACCAGGTGGCAGCATCCTGGGTGCTTTCTAATAAGATTTTTGGGACCCAGAAATGTCTCAAGTTGGTGAGCTGCTGGCCTTGCCCACCCAGGGGAGAGGGGCAGCTCATGGATCTTGGGGACAAAGGACCAGGCAGAGGCAGAGCTGTGGCAGGTGGGAGGATAGTTTACTCAAGGCCTCTGGACTGAACACATGTCAGGACAATCATGTGCTCCTGCACCAGACCTGCTTCCCACTCTCCACCCCCTGATCTGTGCCTCATAGGGAAGTTCAGAACCAAAGAGTTCCCATGCCCTCTCCCACTCACCCTCAGACCCACCCAAACTACACACAGCTAACAGGAAAGATGGGCCAACAGGCAGGAGGACAAAAGGAGGCAGAGGGGGGGAGAGAGAGTAGGGTATTTATCTCAGGCTCGCTCCCTGTGTGGCTCTAGGACAGGATATGGACCTCAGCAGGTGGTGCAAGGTTAGAGCATCAAGGTCCTGGGTCCCTCTATTCTCCTGCCTCTTCTAAAGTCTCATAGCCATTCCTTCCCTTCTGACCTAGAGGTGGCTTTGGGTCCTCTGTCATCCCTTGGGCTTCCCTGCTGTGTGAACAGGCCCCATGTAGTGATCCTGACTGTCACCTGCTGAGGTATGGACTGCAGAGCTGGTATCAACAAGGCTGGGCCTCTCTGGACTCTGTTCTCCATCAGCCCCAGAACTGGACAGTCCCTACCTACCTCTGCAGGGAGGTGGCTGTGAGATGTGCCACACTCTGGAGGGCATGGGAGACACAAGGAACCTCACTCCACAGGTGCTGAGACTTCAGGGTGGCTCAAAAAAAGCCCACTCTGTGAGTGAGTAGCTGACCACCATAGATCTTTCTAGTCAAGACGCTGACAGTCTCCAGCATGGTGAGTTCTGGGGGAAGGGTGCAGACAGGAGCCCAGTGAAAGGGCTGAAGGACACAGCCAACCCTTACCTAATCTCCTTCCTACCCTGGGGAATTCTGTGTCCCAGCAGTCATAAAATACTCACCTGATTTAGGAGCAAATGGTGACACAAGATGTTGTTCCCTGAGCACTCTGCACTAGACAGTCCCATGATAAGTCATGGAGGATTTAAAAGGTTGCTGACATTTTCCGTTATGTATCTTTTCATTAGAGGTAACTATCACTTTAAGCAAATTGTTTCAGGGCCTGGAATGTAGCAATAAGTGATCTAATTAGTGTAGGTTGTAATTTAGGAAGGTTCATTATGTCACAGACATTATGACTCCTGAGTATTACTAAAGGACTCATTTGTAGCCCCTGAAATGATTTTCTCATGAACACATATAATGTCACCCACGGAACTACAGTGGAGTCTTAAGATGATTTGACATATTTGAAACTCCAGCTTGCTTGGGGACTGGAAAGCAATGAACAGATAGGATATGTGCTAGATTTATGCCCAGTTCAATGAAAACCAGTTCTGCCCAGAGAAGCACAGAACCTTTCAATTCATAGAACCCTTCGATTCTGTTACTCCAAGTAAATAACTTAAGACAGCAGTAATATTAAACGACAACCTAGGAGCCTGTGATGCATAAGTAGCTTCAATCCCACAGAGTTGGAAAGTCTGAAAAGTGGCTGTTTTTGAATTTTTCTTATTTTCTTTTGTACCCTCAGTCCCTAAAAGAAAGCACACCTGTGGTATCTATATTCACAACACTAGAGTGTGCTTTCAAGGTAATCACAACCTGTAATTGTGATACTGGAGCTTGCCAGAAGCTAACTAGTTGCTGTCCACTAACATTTTCCCTCTTTCTGCTGAGTACCCAGAAGACTACATTTCCCAACCTCCTTTGCAGTAGGGCCGCCATGTGACTGACCAATGGCATGTGGGTAGAATGGATGTGCACCACTGTGAGCCCTCCCACCAAACCTCAGCACAATACTCCCTGCTCTCTCTTTCTGCCACCTGCTCCTAAAGCACAGAGACCCAGAGGAAGTTTAGCAGGTGCAGGGGACATTGGAGCCACTACACAGAAAGCGCCTGGACACTGAATGGTTGGGGGGGCACTCCAACACACTGTCAATATGCAAATGGCATTATAACTAAACTGTGTGTGTGCGTGTGTGTGTGTGTGTGTGTGTGTGTGTGTGTGTGTT
Source organism: Aplodontia rufa (assembly GCA_004027875.1). Classification (NCBI taxonomy): domain Eukaryota; kingdom Metazoa; phylum Chordata; class Mammalia; order Rodentia; family Aplodontiidae; genus Aplodontia; species Aplodontia rufa. Next base: position 5,447 of record PVKS010013825.1, on the reverse strand, counting down.
GATTTGATTACTCGTTGTCAACTGTATTTAACAATAACCGTAACCTGAACTAGTACAGATCTAGGAGGCTCTCTACTTAAATTGGTGTTTCTCAATCCCACCAGCCAAGAGTTTACAGGGCTCCACTTCCCATAGCTTGCTTATAAAAGCAATGGATTTCTTTTTCAGTCTTCCAAACATTTTTAAGAGAAATGTAGAAACTTATCAACTTCTCAAACTTCCAATCTACAAACATTCACATCAATGTACAAAGAAACACCAGAGGAAAAACATGTCAGATCTGCTCCCTACAAACAAGGCTTGTTTACATGCTGCCTGGGATGGAGCTTCTCTGCTTCTGAGTGGGTCTAAACCCATGGCTGGGGCTGGAAAGATACGATGTTCTGATTGGCTGGGGCTGGATCACAAGTCCACCCTTAGCTCTGAGTACAGCATGTTCCCCCAAATCTAATGGACTGAGAGCCAAGAATGAATGACAAGACATCAACAGAATGGGAGAATAGATTCTGAGAAGGTTAAAAAAAAAGACAGAAAGAAAAGCAAAATCCAGAGACACCAATTACACACATTATGTGAGGAAACAGAAGGAAACTCTAAGGACTTTCTCAAGATGGAACAGATAAGAAGGGCAACAGATGAGCATCCTCTGCTTTTTAACTTTCTATCCCTTGTCCCCATGGTAGCTAGCACAGGACAGCATGGCCAGGAGGCAGCTGTTTTTTGTGCAAAAAAGAGAAAAAGAAAAAAAGAAAATCGCAATTGCCAGCAACTGTGGCTGATTATAACCACCAAGGAACCATGTTCCCTAATGCAGTGACCATAAACCCATCAGTTGTCCTGAGGCTGCAGAGGGATTTTATGAAAGGCCCTTCATCTCATTATTAATTGGTCTGCTGCCAACTTAAGTGGTTTGGTGCTGTTAACTGTAAGTATATTTTTTAATGTAAGGAACTTACTCCCATTAGCTGTCTTCTCTTTTGAAAATATGATCAAGTAAAAGGCTGAGATTTCACAAGCTGAGAGAATCACCTGGCATTAGCCAGCCTCTTAAGTTCACCTGTGTAGCCAAGTTCATGTCCAATACCGCTCCAGAGGACAAAACCCCTCTTTCATGGAATAAATGTAGAGGGAGAATCCTACGACAGCGTTTGCCCTTCGGCATCGGATTTTGTTGCAGGACCATCTACAAAAACCTTGTCAATTCATCGCAGCAGGGGCCAGATGTGGGGGAAGGCCTTTGGGGCAGCACTTCTGGGTGACAGTGTGGATGAATAAGGACTCTTCCGTGCTTTGTGCCTCTTAATGCAGAGTGTATCTTGCAGACATAAATTCCGGTAATTATTTGCGTCTGGGTTTATTAAATGCTTTGAGGGTCCCGAGAGGTAACTTGGTTCGACTCTTTTGCATCTGGCTATTAACCTGCTGAGTCCCTTGCAGCTAGGAATAAAATAAATCCTCCTTTCCTTAGGGAACAGTGGCAGCAACGTGCTTCACCAGCCTTGCTCTTTGTGAGACTTTCAAAAGAGCCTCTTGGGGGCCAGTCACAGGTCAGAATTCCTCCAGTCTATCATGATTTTAAAATATGAGTTATTGAAATGCTTAATTTAGTCCAACGCTTGCATCAGTTTCCTTGATTCTAATGGATTTGAAACAAAAAGAGGAAAAAATGTAAAAATCCTCCTAGGATTTTCCAGACTTTTTCAGCTTTTGCCAGGCTGTGACCTAATCCTAGAAACCTCCTCAGGCCTCTTTGGGCCTAGTTAGAGTCATTTAAGGCAGGCCGGCTGCTCATTTTGCAAGTGGCACTCAACACCTATCAGTAATCGGAGGCCTGGGCCCTAGACACTCATATCTGAATAGCAGCTGCATTCTATGACCTCAAGGTTGTTTAATCCACCCTATAAACATTTGGAAGTTGCAGGAAAGTCCATTGAATAGGGAGTCCTGAGCCGGTTTGGAGGGGATCAATTCTGATAAATCTTTTCTCTAAATGTAAACCGGCTTTATAAAGATGTTAAACACTTTAGACATTTTTCCCTCAAAAATCCAGCTGTTCCTCCTAACTGCTTCCAGAGAATCCAGACAGAATCAGCCATGCTTCAGGAGAAAAGGTGCGAGCATCACTGAAAAGCAGAAACAGCCCCTCCCGCACCCCCAGTGGAGGGGTGCTGTGACTCAGTGCACTTTCGCAGGTCCTTGGCCACCGAAGAGTGCGTGCCTCTTCCTGCAGCCGGCTGATCTGCCCACTGCCCAGACCCGCCCACCCTCACTTGTCTGCAGTCAGACCCAGATGTAAAACAGATTACAGTCTCTCTGTTTTTTTAAGAGAGAAAACAAAAACACTCATGTGCCTTCAACGTCCCCCTTCAGTGAAACTAAGCAGGGTAAAGAGAGCCCTCGGGAGAAGGTAGCCCCGAGTCAGTACCCGACGGCAGACGACGTCAGCCCCGCAGGCCTGGAAACATCTGGTGCGTGGACTAGACGCTTCTTTTCTGGAGCTACAAAAACACACATCCAAGCAGGCTGTCAGGGGCAGAGTGGAAGGGGTGAACTTCCCAGCTCCTCCCCATAAGCCTCCCAAGGTCAATATTCCAAAGGCTGGGACTTCATTATAAGCCCTCACCTTGCTGAATACATCACTTGATGCTTTCTTGTAAGGTTGAAGCCAAGGGGAGAAAAAAGGTCTAAAAGAAAATGATAGTACAGCCCAAACCCTGCACATTTGGAACATCAGCTACCTGGACAATCACTTCCAAGCCCATCCTCTCAAATATTCCCTTCAGTAAGATTGGTCACAGAGGCAGGCACAGATGATCATACCCATATTATGGATGAAAAAAACTGACGCACAGTGGTCCTAAAAAGGACCCCAGGGGAAATCTCCTGCACTGAATCTGAAGCTCCAATGCCATCATGACATTACTGGACTCCAGCAAGGTCACCATGACCTTGGGTCACCTTGAGTTTCTGTTACAGACTTCCATAAAACAGGGATAATAATCATGCTTGCCATAGAAGGCTGTTGTAAGGAGTAAATTAGATAATTAAATGAAACTCAGGCCGGTGTTTTGAGTAAGCACTCAATAAACATTTGTGATGGTGGTGGTGGTGGTGATGATGATTTTGAAATACATCAGAGTCTATAAAAGACTGGGATTACATGTCTCCTAAAGTGAAAGAAGTAAAGTCAAAAATCAGTGAGTGGGATGTCATAAAGCTAAAAAGCTTTTGTGCTGCCAAGGAAATAATCAAAATTGTCAAGAGGCTTCCTACAGAATGGAAGAGAATCATGGCCTGTGATATTTCTGACAAGTGTCTCATATCCAGGATCTACAAAACCCTCAAAAATCTCAACCTCAAAAAAGCTAACAACCCAATCAATAAATGAACCAAAGAGCTAAATAGAAACTTCTCAACAGAGGACATTGATCAAGCCAATGAATACATGAGAAAGTGCTCTAAATCACTAGTAATCAGAGAAATGCAAATGAAAACTATATGAAGATTTCACCTCAGATTGGCAAAAATGAATAAAATAAACAATAATAGATGCTGGAGGGGATGTGGGGAGATAGGGACTCTAGCACACTGTTGGTGGAACTGCAGACTGGTACAGCCCCTCTGGAAAGCAGTGTGGAGAATCCTCAAAAAATTAGGGATGAACCCACCATATGATCCTGCTATTCCTCTCCTGGGTATTTTTCTAGGGGACTTAGAATCAGCACAGTACAGCAACATAGCAAAATCTATGTTCATAGCAGCTCAATTTACAATAGCTAAATTATGTAAACTACCCAGATGCCCCTCACTGGATGAATGGATCCAAAAACTGTGGTACATATATACCATGGAGTTCTACTCAGCAATTAGAAACAATGATATTGCAGCCTTTGAAGGTAAATGGATGGCAATGGAAGAAATTATGCTGAGTGAAGTCAGCCTAACTCAGAGTACCAAGGGTTGAATGTCTTCACTCATCTGTGGAGGCTGGAGCTAGACCCGGGCCAGTGTGAAAGGTGGTCAACTCTCATGTATTAGACCCAGCAAAGGCATAGTAACACATAACCGAGGGCATTCATAGGAACCATAGGGAAGGGATAAGGGTGGGAAATTAGGGTGGGCTCTAGGAGGCAAATCTAATTTTCAGAATGTATATATATCATATTGTTTCTTTGGAAGCATTTTTGATTGTTCAACAAATAAATTTCTTAAGAAAAAAAGACTAGGAATAAACTTGTCCATTAGAATCCTACACAATATAAAAGAAGATGATGATTATATCATACAACAGGCCTTTCTTTCTTCCTAATGTCAAATATTTACAGGGTCCAGAACGTGGCCTCTCCCACCTCCATTTTAGAAGGGTGTTCTGGTCATATTTAAAAGTTCATGCGCAGGCTGGAGCTGTGGCTTGGTGGTTACAGAGCTTGCCTGACATGTGCAAGAACATGGGTTCAAACCCCAGCACCCATGTACACGACTGTCAGAGCAACAAAAGCCATGTGAAAAACTCAATAAAAATTGATGTTCTCTCTCTTTCTGTGTCTCTCTCACTGTCCTTCTCTCTTAAAAAAAAAAGCAAAAACAAAACAATAAAAATTTTTTATAAACGTTCATGGGCTTGGGGATGGAGCGGTGGCTCAGTGGTTATGGCACTTGCCCGGAATGTGCAAGTACACGGGTTCAAACTCCAGCACCCATGTACACAACTAAGTGTCAGAGCAATGAAAGCCACGTGAAAAACTCAATAAAAATTGATTCTCTCTCTCTCTCTCTCCCTCTCTCTCTCTCCTGTCCTTGTCTCTAAAAAGAAGAAAGAAAGCTCATGGGCTCATGTGTCAGAAAAACTCCAAATGCTCACCACTTGTGATGCCCCAGGCCACTTGCACAGTTAAAGAATCTCCCTGTTTTGACTATATCATCACAGATAACACAGAAAACACCCAGCTTTCTACTTAGGAAATAAGGAAAGTCCAAAAGCCTTTGACCCACCTCTTTTTCTTAGTATCTAATATTTCACTGTCTCTTTGTGACCAAAAACCATCTGAAGGCCCAGCAACAGAGGTTCACGGCACTCCCCCATGTCTCCCTGGGCACACAGCCACCGTCATGTCCTATGACTGATGGAACATGAGCAGATATAATGTGCACCACTTCCAGGCCCCCCTTCGTTAATGCTTATTTCTCTCTTGTCCCATGGACCAACAGAATAGAGAAGACTCCTTGGACAAGAGGAGCCTACATTTCAAGACAGAAAGAGCTTCGATCCTTGAATCACTACATGGAAGAAAGCTGTCTGTCAATCAAGAACACTGAATTGAATTGTGAATAAGAAATAAACATGTATTCTGCAAAACCAACCAGAATTTGGGAGCTATGACTTTAAAAGTTTGCTTACCTTGACTCATGCTTGCCCAAAGTATGGCAAACTCCAAGGCAGTGACTCA